>PJEM01010784.1:0-59324 GCA_004023845.1 Helogale parvula | reverse complement strand
CTATAGTCTCTTGATTTGTTCATTTTAGCCACTCTGACTGGCGTGAGGTGGTATCTCAGTGTGGTTTTGATTTGTGTTTCCCTGACGGTGAGTGATGTTGAGCATCCTTTCATGTGCCTGTAGGCCATCTGGATGTCCTCTTTGGAGAAGTGTCTGGTAATTCTGTTTTTAATACAAGCAGTGGCTGCACCAATTTGTATTCCCACTAACTGTGCATGAAGGTTCCTTTTTCTGTGTATCCTCCTAACACTTGTTATTTCTTGCCTTTTGGGTTTCTGCTGTTCTGACATGTGTAAGGCGCTATCTCATTGTGGTATTGGTTTGCATTTCCCTAATAGTTAGTGACGCTGAGCACCTTTTTATGTGTCTGTAGGCCATTTGTATGTCTTCTTTGGAAAACCTTTTACTTACCCAGTTTTTAATCCCACTATTTGTGGAGGCTTTTTGGCATTGAGTTGTATAAATTCTTTAAATATATTGAATGTAAACACTTTATCGAGTATATCTTTGCAAATATTTATCCCGTTAGGTAGGTTGTTTTATCATTTTGTTGATGGTTTTCTTTAGTGTGCAGAAGCTTTTTATTTTGATGTGGGCCTTGTAGTTTAATTTTGCTTTCATTTTCTTTGCCTGAGGAGACATATCTTAAAAAATGTTTCTACAACCAATGTCAGTGAAATTACTATGTTTTCATCTAAGAGTTTTAGGGTTTCAGGTCTCACATTTAATCTGTTTTGAATTTATGTTTGTTTATGGTAAAAGAAAGTGGTACAGTTTCATTCTTTTGTACATATCTCTCCAGGTTCCCAGCACCCTATGTTGAAGAGATTGTTTCCTCTCTCTTTTGCCTCCTTTGTTGTAGATTAATTGACCATATATACACAAGTTTACTTCTGAGCTCTATTCTGTTTCATTGGTCCATGTGACTCTATTCTGTTTCATTGGTCCATGTGCCTATTTTTGTGCAAGTATCATACAGTCTTGATTATTAAAGCTTTGTAGTTTATCTTGAAATCTGGAATTGTGATATCTCCAGCTCTTTTCTCAAGATTGCTTCAGCTACTTTGGTCTTATAATTCCTTACACATTTTAGTATCGTCTCTTCTAGTTCTGTGAGAAATGTTGATATTGATGGGGATTGCACTAAATCCATAGATTTCTTTGGGTAGCAGGGACATTTAAATAATATTATTTTTCTTCTGATCCATTAGCATGGAATGTCTTTCTGTTTGTGTCATCTTCCATTTCTTTCATCAATGTTTTTTAGTTTTCACAGTCAGGTTTTTCACCTCCTTGGTTAAATTTATTCCTGGGTATTTTATTATTTCATTTATATTTATAGAATTTTAACTTTTCACTTGACTTATGCCATGGTTTTGAAAAATCAGAACATTAAAGAACAAAATAATAATAATAACAACAACATAGAGAAAGTAAAATCTAAAAATCCTTTGTAGGTGGTGGTGTTTGTTTGTTTTCATCTTTTTTAGTAGATTTCCATAGTTCACAGTTGTGCAGAGTTTTTTGTTTTGGTGTGCTTATAATAATATGAATACTAAAAATTAAGTCCTGGTTATAAAAAAAAAAGTATTATCAGTTTAAAGATTGATTGAATACACCCAAATGCATGATTCTCCTATTTCCTGAGCTTGCTAATAGCTCATTTTTCTTATAAGTTCTTGGACTCTCTAATGAATGTACTATTTTTAAAACTTAACTAATTTTCACAGGACAACAGAATAAAACCCATAAAACAAAACTTTACTCATAAAGTCATCCTTAATGATGGTAATTTCTACAGAAAATTAAGACATTACATACTGAATGCACTTTATATATGTTGATGCAAGTCATGTTCACACTTACTTGGATACATATACACAGATGAATTCTGCAGTATAGCTCTTATTTTCCCTACTTTACAGAAGTAAACTGAAGTGCAGTGTTTATGCCACTTGTCCAAGGCAGCAGTGCTAAAAACTGATGGAGTTGGTCTGAGCACAGTCTCTTTATTTTTTTAATGTTTATTTATTTATTTTGAGAGAGAGGGAGAGTGTGCCTGTGAGCCTGAGTGGGAGAGAGACAGAGAGAGAGAGAGAGAGAGAGAGAGAGAATCTCAAGCGGCTCCATGCTGTCAACACAGAG
Organism: Helogale parvula; assembly: GCA_004023845.1. Lineage (NCBI taxonomy): Eukaryota > Metazoa > Chordata > Mammalia > Carnivora > Herpestidae > Helogale > Helogale parvula. The sequence continues at coordinate 57,179 of PJEM01010784.1, read as the reverse complement.
CCTCACATGGCAGTCAATCTCAGGAATCATGAGATCATGACCAGAGTTGAAATCAAGCACTAGATGCTTAACCCACTGAGCCATCCAGGTGTTCCACAGTCTGACTCTTTCAACCCAGGTTTTTACATTAAACCAGGATGCTTCTCTAGAATCTCAAGTGGCAATTTTCCCTAAAGAACATCAAAAAGTGAACAAAAATACCAGCACAAGAAAGAGGCCTATGAACCCAAATGGTGTGCATTGTATCACAAAAATGGGTACATTCAGTGGGTATTAATGAAGCCCATAATTATTAAAATAGGTAAGACACAGCCCTGCCTCCTATGAGCTCACAATCTAGTGGGAAACACATAAGGAAACAAAAACTTCTAAAACACATATCATTTTGGCAATGATGTGTTGGTAATAACTGTTGGAGTGGAGAGAATACTTAATAGCCTTTAAAGGGTGACAAAGGGGCCCTTCACAGAGGAGAAAATGTTGACACAGAACCAAATAGTGAAAGTAACTGTAAAAGTTACTACAGAAATAGGAAGGCAAGGTCATGATAACCAGAGAGAATAGCACACAGAGGTGGCACAGAAAATATGGTTTGAAATCTGGGGTGAGTAGGAGGGAAGGAGTCATAGAAGATAATGCCAGACAAGTAAGGAGAGCCTGGCATGCTGGGCCAAGTCATATTAAAATGCTTAATTTAGTTACACTAACCTAATTAAAATATTAATGATATTACATATGTGAACTTATTGACCACAATGGCTGGCACAAGGCATCTTGAATAAATCAGAGTCATAGCCTGAATGGCAGAACTGTGGTAGTTAATAACTTGGATCTTGGAACAAAAAGTCTGGATCTGTATTTTAGTTCCACAGCTCTTGGACTTTGGGAAAAACATGTAATGTCTCTGAGTCTCAGTGGGTTTTTTTTCCTGTAAAAAAACAATCAAAGATGCAGCAACCGCAGCAATAACAAGAATAATAACATTGCTTGCTAACATTGTATTAAGGCTTGCTCTATCCCAGGTAATGTTTTAAGATATTTCATTGCATTTAGCCATTGAATATTTTCAACCACCCTGCAGGTAAATGGCATTGTTATCCTCATTTTACAGAGCAGAAAATGAGGGCAAAAAAGAAATTAAATAAAATACAGAATTGAGCATGTATGGATTTGGTTCAAACAGTCCCGATACAGGACACATGCTGCTGCTAACAGCTGGGGTGCATGGTGCCCCCCACTCCTACGTCTGGTAGCTGGTGCAAGCTGTGGGCTGCAGTGGCTCACTCGTCTATCTCCTCGTGGGCCCTCAGCCCCCAGTAGGATAGACCAGATGCCTTTTGTGGCTGTCGCCAGACCAAGTTCCAAAGAAACAAAAGCAGAGACCCAACCACAGAAACCATGTGTCACTTTTGCCGCATTCCATTGGTGAAAATAAGTCACAAGGCTAATCCAGTTGCAAGTGGTGTTGAAAAAGACTTGACCTCTCCAGAAGAGGATTGCCAAGGCAACATGGAAGTGAGCGTTAAGATTGCCAACAGCTGTGACAATCATTTCTGCAAGCACTACCACAAGTTTGTCAGGGGTACCCTTTATTTTGACCAGTGGACACATTTGCAGTTCTATACAAGAACACTGAGGAAATTCAGGTGTCACAAAACTTCAGTTATTAATGGAAAACTAAATTTGGTATGCTAGCCTGAATATTTATTGGTATGACCTATGATAGAGAGGTTTCCCTAATATGATTTAGAGATTCTCTAGTTTATCCTCATCTAAGTGGAAAGTTAAATCGAATAAAGCATTCTATTTTTCATCAATATCAATTACTCAACATTCCTGTGTGTATAACTTTTCAATCCCTCTGTCAGTGATGACAGTTATGGCTCTGAAAGTTAACTGTGCTAAAAATCAGAATACTGTGAACTCTGAAACACCTGTTCAGGTAGAAAAATACTGGTATATTTAGAATGAGTTAAATAAAAGCTGATGTGGTGCAAAGTAGCACATGGTTTTTCATATCATGAGTATTTATATTTCGTTCTAGCAGTAGACTTCATTTTTCTATCAATGCTCCATGCTTTCCAATGGTTTGTCAGAAGGTGAATGGTACATTTTATGGATAAGAATTAGAAATATTGGAAATACTATGGATAGTCATATCCATCAACTCTCTATTATATCATTGTGGAAAGACATTACAGCCAGACTCAAGAAGTTACTCTTCAAAAAGTTAGTCTTTCTGAAAATTACTCTATTTAGGACAAATCTTGATCAGAGATATGCAGCCTAAATGCCTAAATCTTAATCAGTGATCTTGAAGCCTAAATGCATGTAGTGACCATGGTGCAGCCATGTCTCCTGCGTAACGATGACGTGTAGTCTCCTTTTCTGATGCATTTTCCAGAGAAGTGGCAAGGTGACCATCAATTCCCTGTCATCAATTCCCACGTAATGGGCCCCAAACCCTCTCATAGCATTACATTTTCAATAAATCAGACCACAGATCTAGAATTCAAAAGAAGCCTTTGCCACTTTAACTAGAACTATGCATGCAAGATGGCTCAGTCGGTTGAGGGTCCAGCTTTGGCTCAGGGCATGATCTCACAGTTTGTGGGTTCGAGCCCCACATCAGGCTCAGTACTGACAGCTCAGAGCCTGGAACCCATCTTCAGATTCTGTGTATCCCTCTCTCTCCGACCCTCCCCTGCTCATGCTGTTTCTTTCTCTCTCAAAAATAAATAAAACATTAGAAAAAAAAAAACTATGCATGCGAGAAGGACCCAGGGTCTGGGAGTGGATCTCGTAAGACACAAGCTAAGTTAAAGACACTCTTTAGTTTCTTATCATGTTCAGATTCTAGTTATTCATTTATACAGATACAACCCTAGAATCTATTTGAAAACCTGACTTGTCACCCTTTGGAGGGTGGACCTCGTGACACTCAGGAAAGGGAAACCTATGATATTATGGCCAGATTTGCTACGTGGAGGAGGTGTCATTAAATTCATGATTGAAATCGTCTTGTTTGTCTAATGAAACATTAAGTATCTACTGATTTTCTGAGACTATATCTTTCTGATTACAATAGCGGGGGGCTTCTTCCTCATACTACCTCACACCTCACTTAGAACGTGCAACATTTTCTCCTTGTTCTCAGACATGATGCTCCTCCAGTCAGCATTGTGGGTTATATGAGACTAATCTGCCTTTTACTATGGCTTTTCTACAAATGCTCTCAGCCCCAGCCACGGGAGGCTCTCTTCACACGGCCTTACACATGCATATTCAAGTCTCTTTTCTCCTTTTTTTTACTCCTGTACCAAATATTCTAACACTGGTCATCATTTGTCCTTGATGGACCTTGAATGTTAGTCCTGCTTAAATCAAAACGTCTTGTACACAGTTCTGTGATACATAATTTATTTCCCAGACTCCTTTGGCATTAAATGTTTCTTTAATTCTTTAGAACTCAATTCATTTGTGTTTTTTTTCTTTTTCTAAGTTCTCTTGCTGCCTGATTAAATCATGGTTTACAGGATATGTTATGTCTAATACCAGTTTAGTCTCCAACACAGTATCCCTACGCCTTTATCAGTGTATGTAGCTACCATTCTTATATTGTTACTAAAATAATTTCAGGCTTGCTACTAGCCTGTTGTGTATACCCATGTGTCTAATTAAAATTTGCTGCTAATGTTATTTGCATAAAATAGTTCTCTGTATTTGTTTGTTAATTTATTCATTCAATTAAACAATTATTGAGACTAAGTATAAATAGCTGCTCTAATTACCAGTGGGAAAGAATGAGAGGCTGTCCTGGATGAATATTTTTTCATTGATCATGGCATAAGCAACACAATGAAATCATTTTTGCAGAAGTATTTTTAGCCCCCATGTATCTTTATAGGTCTAATCTGGAAATCCACTTGAGGTGATATAAAATTAGCTGTGGTTTAGCTTAAGTTCTCCCCCTTCTCTGATGTGCTACGAATCCATTCGTTATTATAATGTGATAACAACAAAGCAAACAATGGGAGGAATGCTTTTAAGAAATGGGGAGTCCTCATTTCTGAGACATAAAAAGAAATGCTCTGGTGTCCTTCTATAAATCAGGCTCCAGGGATGGATCTAGGGTCACCTGGAGAAACTAAGAAAAGATAAGAACACAGGACACCACCACTCACAGTGTTTGTTCCATGTGTCAATGTTCTTCCCAGGTGAAAGTGATACCAATGAATCATGTATATGAGATATCTATTGAGAATCTACAATGTGTCCGATGATATGCCTGGGGCCTGATTGGCAGAGATCCCTTAGAAATAGGGCATTTTGCCAAAGTCATGGAAGCAGGGACTAGAAGACTACACACTTCCAGTTATGTGGTGAATTAGTTAGAAGAAGCTCTACCGATCCGATGAACAGTGTGGTGATTATAGGTAGTAAAACCGTGTTATAAACTTGAAGTCGTTAAGAGAGCAAATCTTACGTATTCTCACCACCAAAAAGATACAGTAACTATGTGATGTTATGCATGTGTTAGCCAATTCAAAGATGGTAATCATTTTCCAATATATAAGTGTACACTGTGGACCTTAAAGTTATACAATGTTATATGTAAATGATATCCTGATAAATCTGGGAAAGGTAATTTAAAAAAAAAGAATTTTGTGTATGAGAGTGATGATGCTTTTGTGATAATCTGGTTATAAAGGGCATTTTGGAACTGGGCCTGTAACCTACATGTGCACGGGCACCTAGCTGGAGGGAAAAATTACAGACTATTAGGACTTGTGACTATATGTCTGCATAAATGCATGGAAATGCAAATTTTCAGAAATTCTTTGCTAGTCAAAAAATATTAAAAAAAATAAACAAAAAACCCCCACAAACCCAAATCTATAGTGTTGATTAGACTAAGGCTCATTCAGTTGTTTTCCCTCGGGTTCATATATTTTCACCTGACCTCACTCATTTAAAGAGATTCAAAAGGGACAGGGTTGACTGCATTTATGGCCGTAGCCATGGCCTTTACCGGCCAGCTGATGTGGGCATCAAAATCATGGCTTTGTAGGTAGTTGTGTGGAGGAAAAACGAGTGAGTTGTTGTGACCCAGCTTGTGGTAGTCATGTGTTGCTATGTAATAAATTACCCTCAAAGTTCAGCAGCTTAAAACAACACATATGTACTATCCTACAGTTTCTGAGGATCACGAACCCGGAAGAGCTTGGCTGGTGGTTCTGGCACAGGGTGTCGTAAGGTTGCGAGCAGGCTGTCAGCCAGGGCTGCAGGCACCAGGGTCCATCGGCTCAATCACATGGTTGACCTCAGTTGCATGCTGGCTATTGGATTTCGAAACCTCAGTTTCCTGCCATCTGAGCCTCTCCATAGTCTGCCCAGGTTTCCTCACAATATGGCAGCCGGCTTCCCCAGAGTCAATGATCAAAAGGAGAGAGAAGATGCCCAGAAAGGAAATCCCAGCGTCCTTTACAGTCTCATCCCAGAGTCATGCCGTCACTTCCACCTTGGTTTCACCAGCGTCCCACTCTATACTCTGGAAGGGGAATTCATGCTCACTTCTTTTTTTTTTAATGTTTTACTTATTTTTGATAGAGAGACCGAGTATGAGAGGGGGAGGGGCAGAGAGAGAGGGAAACACAGGCTCAGAAGTAGGCTCCAGGCTCTGAGCTGTCAGCACAGAGCCCGATGCAGGCTTGAACCCACCAACGTGAGATCATGACCTGAGCAGAAGTCGGACGCTCAACCATCTGAGCCACCCCGGCGCCCCTCGTGCTCACTTCCTGAAGGAAAGGATATTAAAGAATTTTTGGGAATATGAAAACCATCACAGAAACTGCCGTTTTCTAATCTATGTCTTTGATGGTGGAAAAGTATTTTAACCTTTCAAATATCAGGAGTTGTTGTTTGTTTATTTATTTCCACTCACCTTTTTTTTTAAATGAAGAATTATTAACAGTCAGAGTAATTTCACAAAACTGGCTTAAGGATTAATGGAGGTTATATTTTTTAATTCATTTATTTATTTTGGGGGGCGGAGGGAGGAGAGAAAGAGAGAGAGAGAGAGAGGGAGAGGGAGAGAGAGAGAGAGAGAGAATTCCAAGCAGCCTAAACCTTCACACTGAGCCTCACTCAGGGCTTGATTTCACAGACTAGACAGTGAGATTGTGACCTGAGCTGAAATCAAGAGCCACAGATGCTTAACCAGCTAAGCCATCCAGGTGCCCCTGGAGGTGTCATTTATACAAGCAATTTGCCATGGAAATAAAAAAGCAAAGTGTGATAAAAATACAATATCTCTTAATAGAATCTACAGTTGTAGCGGTGACATTATCCTCTAGACAAATGCATCATCCTATAAAATATGGTATAGGGACATCCCACATGTTGTTGGTTTATAGTTCAAGTAACCACTAGTATTACTTAGACTGTTTATAACTGACAATTATGGATACATGTTTTCTGAATATAAAGCAACAACATGTCTTATCAATTGTATTTCCTTCGAATCTGTCCATCTGCCCATCTCCACTGCGAGAATGCTAGGCCTGGGCTGCAGAGATAGCCTTTCACTGGTTTTCCAGTTAAAACTCTTTCCCCTTCAGATCCATTTACCACATTGTAGCCAATGAGCTTTATTTAACCCAAAGAATTATAACTTTTATGTTATAGACAAATATGTCATTTCTCACTAGATACAAGCTCTTATTTTTTATATTTGTATGTGTTTTTCTACTCACACGATTTTCAGCATTCCTTCCTTTATGGTTTGAAGTCATGGGACATTTAAGAAAGTTATTGAACAACAACAAAAAAAACAATATTGAGTTCAAAAGACCCTTCTCTTCACCTTTGATCCTCCAGGCTGCTCAGAGAACTCCACTCCAGCACGTCCACCCCAGGAGCCAGCAGCAACCTTGGAACCTCTTTACCCTCCGTCTCTATGTACAATTCATCAGCCAATCGTATTGATTCGACCTTCAGAATGTGTTTCTGGTCTATTCATTTTCTATTCATTTTTCTTTATTTCTATCACTACCATCATTTAAAAAGGAGATGATCTCCCAACCAGTCCTCCCCCCCACCCATCCATCTTGACACCCTCCAACTTTTTCTCTCGATTGATAGGAGAAAGACCTTTTAGTGCAAAAGTCCATTTCTTCTTTTTTTTTTAAATAGTTTATTGTCAAATTGGTTTCCATACAACACCCAGTGCTCCTCCCCACAAGTGCCCTCCTCCATCACCACCACCTCTTTTACCCCCCTCCCCCTTCCCCTTCAACCCTCAGTTCATTTTCAGCATTCAATGGTCTCTCAAGTCTTGCATCCCTCTCTCTCCCCAACTCTCTTACCCTCTTCCCCTCCCCCTGGACCTCCATTAGGTTTCTCCTGTTTTCCTGTTAGACCTATGAGTGCAAACATATGGTATCTGAGTATCTCTGCCTGACTTATTTCGCTTAGCATGACACCCTCAAGGTCCATCCACTTTCCTACAAATGGCCATATTTCATTCTTTCTCATTGCCATGTCGTACTCCATTGTATATATATACACCACATCCTCTTGATCCACTCATCAGGTGATGGACATTTGGTCTTTTTCCATGTTTTGGCTATTGTTGACAGTGCTGCTATGAACATTGGGGTACATGTGCACCTATGCATCAGCACTTCTGTATCCCTTGGGTAAATCCCTAGAAGGGCTATTGCTAGGATCATAAGGGAGTTCTATTGATAGTTTTTTGAGGATCCTCCACACTGTTTTCCAGAGCGGCTGCACCAGTTTACATTCACACCAACAGTGTAGGAGGGTGCCCGTCTCTCCACACCCTCGCCAGCATCTATAGTCTCTTGATTTGTTCATTTTAGCCACTCTGACTGGTGATAGCCAGGCTCCTCAGAAAGTCCATTTCTTCTTAAAACCTTAGAATGAAGTTCAGAATCCTTAACATAGCTTCCAGGGCCCAAACAGAAGCGGTCTCTCCTTACCTTCCTAGCGATTCTTTCTTCCTAGTATGTGCCAAGCTCCTTTATGCCTGAGAAATTTTCGTGTATGTTTTCTGTCTGGCTGGGCCTATTTTCTACCTTTCCTACTTTTGTTTTGTATGTGCGTGTTCATCCTGTCTCTGCTTATGCATTACTTCTTCAAAAAAACTTTAAGTCCCCCTGTTATAGCTCTGTTTGAAATCTCCTTTTTCACTTCATCCTATATGGTGTCTATTTCCAGTCACTAGAATATCAGCACATGAGAATAGTGACCACATCTATGAATTCATTGCAACTCCTCAGTAAATAGCCTCATTCCAACACATGCTGGATGTTCAGCAAACAGTTGTTGAATGAATGAATGATAGGAGGCTTTGACTGCTCCCATTAATTTCCTTGAGTTGGGATTGACTTATCTGATTAGTTGACATGATGGTACTTACCACTTTCACTTAGAAAGAGTGAGATTGCTCAACTCATTGGCTCAGACCAGGGTGTGTTTGTTCAGCCGAGTGGAGGCCGTGCTTGGAGAGAGAAGGAAAGGTGCAGAAATGCACTTTGCCTATTTAATGTCTTAAGTTGAAATAGCCATGGACATGTGGAAGTCAGGATGTGACTGCCGAATAACTGGTTTTGTACCAAACTGTAATTTTAGAGCAGACTAGGCCCATCTGCTGATAATCCTCCATGCCTTCCTGTTAAAAAGTTTGCGTATTTGAAAGCTGGTCTTAGAATGTGCCTGCAGATTAGAACACTGGTCTTCGAATGTTAACTAGGATTTTCTTTTTATCTGTAACATCTTGTAATACTAATGGCCAGTAAAGCACGTGATAGCCTATAAATAAATGCATATCCTGTATTCATAATTGCTCTCTTTTGATGGCTTCCTAATTGTCATTACCTAAAAATTAGTATAGAATGTAAGTTTTGAAGTTTTACTAGTGTAGAACGAATCATAGGAGTGATAAAATCATTTCACAGGAAATAGGAGTGATATAATAGACCAACATATATTTATAAAGCAAACAAGTGTTTATGGTACAATGTAGAATTGCCCTTCTTCATGAATTTGGGATACTAATGTGTTGCTTTTATCTTATGGCTAGGATTGACTTTAAATGAAAGAGAATAAACATGAGTATGGTTTCCTATTTATCTGTAACATCTTATTATACTAATGCCCAAGGAAAGCAAATAATAGCACATAAATAAACACATGTCCAAATCATGAAAGAATAGATTCTGGCTGTTTTAAAGAGTTACATTTTAATTTTAAAACTTACCAACTCAAATTAAAATGTACTATCAGTTCAAACTTTTAGTTAAGTTTCTTCTGTGTATAGCAATCATTATTAAATTTAGGGTTATAAAAAAATATAATACAGTCAGGCCCGAGATGAAGTATACACCTTGTGCTAAACACACACACACACACACATTTAACTTTTAAAATAATTGCTGATATCTACTTCCAGGTGAATAAGTTATGAGAAAAATGAATAATTATGCTTGAGGTGGTCTGAAAAGATAAACATATCTTTAGTAGAATTATACAAAGCATAGGATTATACATAGTAGTGATGGGGGGAAAAGAGTATTTCAAGTAGAAAGATAATGTGTAAAAAGATCTGACAGTATAGAAGTCTATGTTCTTTTGGAGAACAGGGAGTTTCATAGTATGGCTAGATCTTATGGCTTATACTAGGAATGAGAAAAAATAAAAAACTTTCCTTGATGCCCCTAGTCAGTCAGACATTTTTTCTTCTGTAATCCCACAGAAGTTGCATATGGGTTTTCAGTGCATTTATCATATGACATGAAAAATTATTTGTTGAAGTGTGTTTCTCTCTTTTAACTATGAGCTTAGTTCCTATTAATAATATATCTGATATGTTATAGAAATTCAAAGAATATCTTTTGAATCAAAGAGTCTGGAAAATTTAAGTTAGAACCAGATTCAGAATGCTCTGTCTCTTATGACTGGTGAAAAAGTTTAGAGCTGTGTCACTTTTGCTTCCAAAATTTTTTTGCTTTTCTGTGTCATTTTGTTATGAGGAGGTTCCTCCCAACAATCTGAGTTTCTAGCTTCTCCTTAAAATTAAAAGCACGTGCCTCCCACCCTTGGTGGTGGCCGCCACCCTTCACAGAACTTCGTACGTGCCGCAGTCCCCACCTCCCCTTCTTGTCCTCCACTCAGCCCGTTTCATCACCGTATGTCATCGCTCGGCTGTTGACAACCGTACCTTCTTCCCTCTCCTTTGCTGCAGGGCAAGGGACTCACAGTAAATGGCACATTCTCAGGTATGTGTTGTAGAAGTGTGTTTTGGCAGGTGTTGGAACTATTGAACTGTAGATGCAGGTCAAGTTGTGGCATATTCTAATGTAGGTGTTTAGCAGGATCCTAAAATAGCTTTATATGCTTGTTAAAATACATGTGTGTATATTATTGTTCTGTAATGTCCTAGGAGAATAAAAATTGATTTATTATTAAAGAAGAAATTAATTTGGTCCCGAAGTAAAGGCCAGCTTCTCATGTCGTTGCAGTGAAGACAATATTGCAAGTTGTCCATAGGAAATAGACTTAATTGTAAAACTGAGAAGTATGATTTTGCGAAAAAAAATCTGCTCCGCTTAGAGGTGATAAACATCATTTTGCAGGAAACAGGAGAGACAGAATAGACCAACATGCATTTATTCAGCAAACTAGTGTTTATAATATAATCTGGATGATCCTTGAGTGCGCAGTATACGTTATACTTTGCCCTTCCTGGTGGATTTGAAATATTTTTGGCAGCTTGTTTTTTTTACATTATTCTCTGAATATAAAAATCACATAGTACAAGCTAAGTAGGAAAGATGATTGTTTACCACTCCCTTTTTTTCAGAGGTATTTTTATCATGTCTTACCAGCAGATATTTATATATCTAATCCTTTCTCCAAGATGCTCCATAGAGTTTTGAGAACAAGCGTTTTTTCCCTCCTTTCCTTCACAGCACCTCTGTTTGAAATGAGGTGTGTTTGCAGTGCCAAAATTAAATATTCGGGTTCGTCAAGTACTATAGTCCGCGGTACAGAAACGGGTAGGTGGGAAAATGCTGAAATCTCAGCTGTTTCTTGTTATCAGGTTCTGAGAAATGTTGACAAACATTTGGAAGAAGTGAGAGTTAGCAGGAGCGATTAGGAACTGGTAGCCGCTGAGAGACCAGAGAAAATTGTCAGCTTATCTCTCCTGACATTTTGCTTATGTATAGAGGAAGGGTTTACATCCCTTCTAATGTTTTTTTAACATTCCTGCATAATTCAAATGGAGAGCCTGATGAGAATGTACCTGCATTTTGAAAATTCATGGGGAAAGCAGCATTTTTGCATTTCTGCTAACTGAAATGACGGGATTGGCTCCAGGTTTCTATTCCCAGTAAAAGCCTCAGGTTCGTCTGTGACAGGACTCTCCATAGAGGTTATTTTTACCTGGCATGGCTGTGCTCTTACTGATGCTGCTGCTGTCGCTGGCAGAAATAACTTCTCCTGTGGGTGTCTCGGGCAGAATGAAAGCTGGGTCAAGGTGGAGAGGTGAAAAGAATCGTGAGTAACCAGGAATTTTTACTCTGGGTGCATTTCTTTCTTCTTTATATTTTAGAATGCATCGGAGATGCCTTGCTTTGCAGTTCACAGCATTTCCAAGAGGTTGTTTTAAGACTTAAAAATAATTTTACACATTAAATATGCATGCAGAATAAATGGGCTCCACCTTCTGTAGGCTCCGCACATCTGCAATATTGTTCTGGATTTCAATGCAAGACTTTTGCTTGGTTTTCTTCGTTAACTCGTACAATTCCTGAGACTTATAAAGACAGAGCAGATAGATCTGAAGGCCATGTATGTAAATTAACATTACCTTTTCTACATAAAGTTCAAATATGTTGCTGACACTTGCTGATATTCAAGCACTAGCTGTGTAATACAATTCCTACATCTAAGCATACTGTTTTGAGGGTAATAAGAAAGGGGAATTAAAAAATAGCAAATGTCATCAGAACTCTGATTTGAATAACTTAAGAGTTGAAGCTTTACAGTTGGGAGTTGCAGGTCGATACATGTATCACTCTGTAGAGTCATTAAGTCATTTATTCTGTTCCTATGGAAATGCAAGACCTCCCCAATTTCACGAGTATGTTTGTTTATGTACTTAAGGCTTATAGAGTTTCAATTGCTGTCATAGTTTTATAACTGAATCTGTTTCTAGTATTATTGGAGGAGAGAGAAATGTATTTGACATGTGTTTCCCTCTGAGCTAATTGGTCAAATCCAGCCACTGTCCTTTCCCTCTTTTACCATCCCCACAGACCCCACTTCTGCGTGTGTGTGTGTGTGTGTGTGTGTGTGTGTAGAAAGCTTGCACATAGATATATTCCTCTTCTCCAATTTTAGAAGTAGAAGTATTCTTCTTCTCTAAGTCTCTTGTCAGGAAAGAGATATAGAAACAGACTCAGGAATCTCTTTGGAGGATTACTTCTTTTATATGTCATTGAATGGCCACGGGAGGCATGCCAAGGAGCTTATTTCACTGCAACTACCCCCAGAAGACTCGAAGTAACCTTAAAGCTAATTGCTAAGCTATGTCTTTTGCTTTCATCATGTCTTTGGCCAATTTATGGTTCTGTTTTACTGACTTGAGTAGGAGTTGGAAGCTCCGATCGAACGATCAATGGGAACTGGAAACCGCACAAGCTGGAAAAGTAGTAGATTTAACTACTCCGTTTCCAGTCAGATTTCACAATAATCTGTTATTACTGGCCTTTTGTCTTCCTTTCTCTTTTTTCCTTTAATCTGTCTTTTTTCCCTACCTCTTATGATTTATAAAAGGTTTACTTAAGTGTCTGATACTTACAAATAGGTTATTGGTCTCATTGATCTGGATCTGTAGGTTTCTTTAATGTTCTCCCTCAATGTTCTAAGGTGGGACCATGAAGTATAAATTTTGCATCCCCACTGGAGAGTGCTAAAAGAGGAATTCATTTCTCCCCAAGTCTGAGACTCATCCATTTTACTTTACATCTTGAACTTAAATCTAACCTCTCTATTTCATAATATTTGTTATACTTTTTGCCTGTCTAGCCTAATAAGTTTATAACATTTTCATATTCATTATATGATAGTATATCTATGGTAGTCTCATGATTAGCAAGGATAGATTTGAATACTTGCATTTAAAGAAGAGGAAGCTGGTATGCCAAAAGCTAAATGACTGGCTCCATAACACTGACCCTGTTAGCTTACAGACACATCTTTATAACTGAAGTGTTTAGACCTCTAACTCAGCATGCTTTCCGTTTATGAAGTTCCCTCCGTAAACCAGTTGACTGTGGAAAGCCCATATACCAATTCGTGAGAGAGCTTTGGGTTCATTTTTAAAACAATATCCTCAAATGAATCAGAGGTTATGCAGGATGTTACTCTTTCATGTCACTCTCAAGTCTTCTTTCTAGTTGGATAAAAAAAAAAAAGATATTATAAGACTAGTAGCAAGCTACAAATTAGCAGTTTTTAGAATTTCTAAAATAAAAAAATAAGGAAATAATGTTGGAAAAAATGGGTGAGGATGCGGTCAGAAAAAATGGAGATAGAATTATGATATACTACTTATTGTTAATATAGAGGTACACCTTTCTATTTTTAGATTATATGACTTCTCAAGAGGTGACTAAAGTCTAATTTCCTTCATTATGATCATGATGGTGGTTTCCAATGAAAAAAAAAAGAAAGAAAGAAAGAAAGAGGGGTGCCTGGGTGGCTCAGTTGGTTAAGCAACTGACTTCGACTTAGGTCATGATCTCACAGTTTGTGGGTTTGAGCACAGTTCGTGGGTTTGCTGACAGCTCAGAGCATGTTTCAGATTCTGTGCTTCCTCTCTCTATACCCCTCCCCTGCTTATGCTCTGTCTCTCTCTGTCTCAAAAATAAATAAACTTTAAAAAATTTTTAAAAAGAAAGAAAGAGAGAAATAAAGAAAAGAAAAATCAGAACCAAACCAAAACCCCAAACAAACAAAAACCAGAGGACAATACAAAATCTTAAACTTATGTATTTCATCCTTTTACTTTTTTAGATAAACCTCTAGGAAACACAAAATTGAGTATCTAACCACACCCTCACTTTGCATAGTTTGGGTGGAGAGAATGGAGGCAATTCACTGAGAATTTCTCAGCTAAGAGAATAACTATGAAGTTACAGGTCAATTGATTCCCAATATGAGTGAATTGTGATGGAAAGCTTATATTCAACTTAATCTCATTTGAGGGAATTTGTCACATATATTTAGAGGGATATTACACTCAATAGGGATTTACTTAAGTAAATGAACTCTTCAAAATACCTATCAAATCTGTGAGTATAAATCAGTATATATATATATATATAATTATATCAGTATATATATATATCATATATACATATAATGATATATATATATATATCATTTAGGTCAATTCTTTAGAATATGTACAATTAACTGAATATGGTCTTATTCTTTGACAAAAAGTATTTGTGTTCCCAAGTATCCATCAAACTATTATTGCAACAAATATATAAATGTAAACTATAGGAAGAAAGGTAAATAAATATAGTAGATCCTCTAAAACATAATCATTTTCAACCATTAAAAGTGAGTTTTGGGCAACAGACTAGTTCAGTCAGTTAAGCTTCTGACTGGATTTAGGCTCAAGTCATGATTGAGCCCTGCAGCGGTCTCCACGCTGAGAGCCTGAGCCTGGCTGGGATTCTCTTTCTCTCCACCTGCCCCTCCCTGGTTTGTGCTCTCTTTCAAAAGAAATAAACTTAAAAAACAAAAGAAATCCTCAAAGTTAAGAAGAGTTTTCATTAAGTATTATTATTATATAAAATCTTGACCTATTTTTAAAATGCTTTTCTCTGAGACTAATTTTAAAATAAATGTTTTTTTTTTTTTTTAAGCAGCCATATCATCCAAGGAAAAGACTGGATCATAGTCATGGTATATAGATAGATAGATAGATAGATAGATAGATAGATAAGATAGATTAGATAGATCTGAATTTTGTTTTCACTGCTAAATTTTGAATTTTTTTCACTGGTTTTATTAAAGCATGGGGACATGACCTATCTACAGAAAGAAGTGTCCCATAGATGAGATTCTTTAGATTAATTTAGCAGACATTTTATATGAAGAAAAATAAATCTCTACAACACAGAGCTTCAACAACAATATGTTAAGGAAAAGAAATACAACATTGGTAATATATGTGCAATAATTTCACTATTCATCAGTGGTTAATGAGATATATATACACATATATATATGTTAAAGGTTATTTCATTTTAGTTTACAAAATGTGCTTATCCTTATCAGATAACAATAAATCAAACATAATAAATACCTACTCATGATTTTGCCAAAAATATAATGAATGAGTTACTCGTCGACTAAACAACAACCACAGAAACTTTAGTAGTGTACTAGGGAAAGAGTTTGCATGTCTTAAAATAGCATGTGTTAAATAATAGTCTATGTAGGGAAGAACACAAAACGAAAATCACTGTTAGAATCTAAGGAAGTATACTGCAGTGACTTGGAAAGAAATTTATTTAGGTAATGATATCTGGGGGTGCTTGGGTGGGTCAGTCAGTTGCATATCCAGCTTTTGATTTCTTGAGCTCATGATCTGATCTTAGGGTCATGAGATCAAACCGCATGTCATGCTCCATGCTGAGCATGGAACCTGCTTAAGATTCTCATCCCCTCTCCCCCTGCCTCTCTCTCATTCTCTCTCTTTCAAATTAAATAAAAAAACCTTTTAAAACAGGAAGTGATATCCATTCCTCAGACTTATACAAGAGGAACTCAACACAGAACTGCCATGTTTGTATGATTTATTTTTTCCTCCCAAATTACAAAGGGAGGATTTCATTATAGGAAAATAAAATTTCTATAGTATCTTTTCAACAAGGTGAGGCCTCAGAGTTGTAAGTCTGTGTATGACTTCTATTTATCACCACCTCGGAGTGGCCATGAGGCTCCACATCATCTTTTCTATTCTGTAATTTTGTATTTCAAGAAATGTGCTGGTAATTTCATGTTTCTATCCACTTTGCAGATGGAATTATACCAAACTATAATGAAAGTAAGAAAGGATTATGTATAAAGAAAATAGAAGGGCTGGATCTCATGATTAAATCTCAAACTTAAACAATTTCCAGAATCTTTATGGAAATGCTCCAAGCATAAACTTTATTCTTGTTCTTAAACCTGTATACAGAACATCTGTATTTCTGGTAACCACTTTCTGTGGATATAAACCCATAAACTTAATTTGTCCCATTCATTTATGGAACTCTCCAGGGCTACAGGCATACACACACACGCACTGCAAATATCTCTTAAGATTGCCAAAAGTTTTATCCTCTGGGGAAAATAATTCCTCGATAAATATACCATAATACACTTCTTGTTTTGACATTTAATTATTTAATATTTATTTTTGCCCAATTTGGAAGTGGTGTATTTTTTTTTGTATTGAGTTTTAAGTGTTCTCTATATATTCTGGGTATATATCCCTTGTCAGAAATATATATATATATATATATATATATATATACATATATATATATATATGTATATATATATACACATATATATATTTTGTTTTATTCTCAAGTTAGTTAACATACAGTGCAGTCTTGGCTTTAGGAGTAGAACCCAGTGATTCATCACTTGCATATGACACCTAGTGCCCATCATGAAGAGTGCCCTCCTTAATTCCCATCACTTTTTAACCCACCTCCAACCCCAACTCCATCAATTGTCAGTTTGCTCTCTGTATTTAAGAGTCTCTATGGTTTGCCACCCACTCTGTTTTTATCATATTTTTCCTTCCCTTCCCATGTGTTCATCTGTTAAGTTTCTCAAATTCCACATATGAGTGAGCACACGTGATATCTGTCTTTCTCCGACTCCCTTATTTCGCTTAGCGTAATATGATCCAATTTTACCCACATTGTTGCAAATGGCAAGATTTCATTCTTTTTCAATGCCAAGTAGTAGTCCGTTGTATATATATACCACATCTTCTCAGTCCTTTCATCAGTTGATGGGCATTTGTGCTCATTCTATAGTTGGCTATTGTCAATAGAACTACTATAAACATTGGGGTGCATATGCCCCTTTGAATCTGCATTTGTTATCCTTTGGATAAATTCTTAGTAGTGCTGGATCATAGGTTAGTTCTATTTTTAATTTTTTGAGGAACCCTCACACTGTTTTCCATAGCAGCTGCACCAGTTTGCATTCCCATCAACAATGTAATAGAGTTCCTATTGATACTTTATTTTTAACCTTTCATCTCAATATGTTCAAATGAACTCTCTACAGTTATTTTTAACCATACACTCCTTTTCTTCTATCAGTAGTCACAGGTCAAATGTTTCTTATAGTATTTCAGAATTTTCAAAATTTTTGAAACGCTAGGATTATTCAGAACAGCATCCTTCAGAGATTCTCTGAAATCATTTAAAATACATTTTTAAAAGCTTAATACAAAACTTGATACCATTATTCTTTCTCCAATTTTATGTTCATCTTTGCCACTATATTGTCAATATCACACACTACACAGCCCCCTACCAGCTTATTCTACAAATAGTTCTTAACTCTTCTTTGAGAGTGCCAGTTTTGTAACACTATGAGGCATTCAAATAGGCTTACTTTCTTTTTTATCAAAAGACACTATTTCACCATTTATTCTTTGTCTCTTCTCTTCCCCAACTCTTCACATTTTATGAATTTTTGAGAAAAAACCTCCTGTAAATAAATGCCATGTTTAATAATTTAAAATGGCATGTAGCTGTAATCCACAATACAAAGCTACAGAAGAGAGTCTTCATTATTTATTATTACCCTTTTAATTTTTTTAACATCTATTTGTTTTTGAGAGACAGAAAGGCAGAGCATGAGGAGGGAAGGGTAGAGAGAGATGGAGACACAGAATCCAAAGCAGGCTTCAGGATCCGAACTGTCAGCACCAGAGCCCAATGCGGGGCTTGAACTCATGAACCGTGAGATCGTGACCTTAGCTGAAGTCGGCCGCTTAACTGACTGAGCCACCCAGGCGCTCTTCTTGTTTCCCTTTTATACTCAAAGAGAAAATATTCTTGCAGTGTGGATCAGGTAATGAGGTTGAATCCCAAAATCCATAGATTTTGGTGAACTGAAGCATAAGCAGTAAGTTACCTCCAGTCTAAGATTAGTATCTAGAATAAGCTCACTGACAGTACAATGCAGGCAACTGGGAAACATAAGAAGCTGATGGGATTTGGCAGGGAGCACCCCACAGGGGTGATCGGGCCCTTCAGAGAACGAGCCTGATGTGCTTCTTTGAAGACAAAAAGGCATGTATTTCATAACATATACCTGATGCTGTTCCCTTTGCAGACAGATCTTCCTTTCTGCAACCACCTGAGCTACAAGCTGCAGTCCTAGGGTAGAAATCACATGCACTATGTTAACCAAGTTCATGGTACTCAAGAGGATTATCTTTTATTGTGATACTTGAAACATATACAACGTGTCATACTGAAACTCTGGAAAGTATACCGCATTTCATTTTTATGGAGAACAATATACTGTTGCCTGTCTGCAGTCATTTGTGGTGTGGCATTTTGGAGGAACTAGTGGGTTCTCTACCATTAATTAGTTGTAAATTACAGCTGAAATAGATGATCATAATTTCAGTGGGATGATTCAGGCACTTTCCGTTCAACTCAAGGTGATAAAGAATCATTTGGATATTCAAACTATTATTTTTTAATAGAAGAAAGGTACAGTGAGGCTTCTTTAATAATTATAGCAAGAACAGACCTGGAATAAAATGGATTTGACTACACATATCTGACTTGCCACTTTGTTTTTCTTAAGATACATTTGAGCTGAAGCCATTCATCATTTAGTATAATAATATTTTATAAAAATACCAAGAATATCATTGACCTCTAGTTTTATTACACGGTCATGGTAAGCGTATGCCTCATAGACGACAAAATTACTCAAGTAGCAACACAGGCCTGCTCTGCCTTTTTATTTTCCCATTTGGTCAATACTTGATTGTTCAGAAATTCAAGTTTAACCGGTGGTGGAATAGGAGCTGCTTTCAGCGGCTGACATCATTCTGTCTACTTTCAAGGAACTCTGGGACTGTAGCAACATAAAAGCAATTTTGTTTCATCACATTTGGCCAGGTTGCTGGCCTGTTGTCCAAGGATGAAGACAAATACTAGATGACAGATAAAGGTTTTTACCCTTAGTTAAGTTTGTAAGATTGACGTTTCAACCAGGAGCTTTGTACTTTGTATTGCGCAGTCTCTAACACACAGTGATGGTGGATATGGTTTTTAATAGATACATAGAGAAAGTAGAGAAGACAAGAGTTAAAGAAGATGATTTTGCCCATAGTTGTATCACAGAGGTCAATAACTTAAAGCCGTAGCAGATGAAGAGAAAGTAAATTCCTTGATCATATGCATTCCGATGAACTTTGTCACTTCAAGATCCTGTAGTCTCAAATCTGGGGACCAGGAGAAAGTGCTCAGCTGTTCCATAGATGCTTAACTAAACAGCTGAACTCAGCTGTCATACACACAAATAGAAAAGCGATTTTCCAGGTAATCCGTTCTCGAGCAGTTACACATTGAAAGAAGCAGGATTTCAAAATAAACAATAACAACTTTTACTTTATTTTGATAAGAGTAATAGCAATTAAGTGTGTACCAATATTATAAAATGGTGAGAAAGCCAACAGGATGAACGGGAAGAGGGTGACCTCAGTTTTGGTATGTCCAGCATTCATCCCAGCTTCTGCTCTAGAGAAATGACCCTAAGCTATTCCACCATGATGGTTTTAACCAACTCCTCTGTAATTATTTCAAATAAATTGTTTTGGTCCTAGCAAATTTGTGAACAAATCTAAAGAGACTAACAGAAAAAGAGACAGTAAGATTTTTCCCCCTCTCATCTTATGGTACAAATGTGAGCCAACAAATTTGGCTACGCACCTCATTTCTGTCAGCTGACTACTATTTTCCAACTGACTTTGATTTTAAAATTAGAGATTTGAAGTCGTAAAAATTTAGCCCAAAGGTATCATAAAGCCACACCTAAGAATAGAATGTCTTTGAAGACTTATTTTGAAAAGGAGACAAGTTAAATTTTTTACTATTCACTAGGCCTCCTAGAAACTACCTATTATTTGCCATTTGAAATTGTTCTTAGGTTACAGAAGTGTTACAATTTTTTATGCGCTAGAGCTCAGTTAGTTTTGGACAGGGTAATGAAGTAGAACAGTGTGTCTAAGGAAATGTGGTGATGCATATATCATTGCTGCAACTTGTCCAAAATCCCTGCCAATGTAGCCACGTTTTTTTCTATGAATCTGTTTAACATTCTCACCATTAAGATTTTCACACTATATGTCACGTTGGTGTTGTTTAATTAATGCAAGAAAATGCTGAGCAGACTCAAAAGTAACATGGTCTTGGTTCCTGTTTTGTTTTTTCCATGAAGAAAATAATTCCCAAAATTATTAGCATTACCATCTCTAGCCTTGTTACAGTCAGAGAGAAAAGGAGACAGGGGGACAGCATGATGGCTCTTTATAATAAAAGATAATATAACTGAAAAGTGAATAGAGAGAGTATGCAGTAATTTGAAGACAATGAGACAGCTCATTAACCTGAATCATTTAATGGTTAAATCATCATAGAGCAGCATTGTAACCTGAACAGAGTTTATGGCAAAAAGACTATGAGCTCCACCTGAAAGTTCGTGGTTCACTGCCACGGCAGTTTCTTCTTAGAAAAATGAAGTCATTATGAAAATAATGATCAAAATCATTTACCATGAGAAGAAATATACAAGTTAAAGTAAAACAATGGCCAGTCCAAGCCCAAATTTAATTCTGGGGAAAGCACTTATATCTCCAGGATGGGACACCATGGTGGCCCGGTCGGTTAAGTGTCAGACTTTAGCTCAAGTCATGATCTTCTCATGGTTTGTGAGTTTTGTGCTGACAGTGTGGTGCTTGCTTTGGAAGCTCTATCTCCCTCTTTCTCTGCCCTTCCCCCCTACTTGTGCGCTCTCTCTCTCTCAAAAATAAACACTAAAAAAAGAAATCTCCATTATGTTTCAAAATCATTGTGCCATATGGAGTCTATAAGAGCAGGTACCCTGGAGGTAGACCTACCAAAGTCCAAGTCCCATCCTTCTACCTCGATGTTGTGAGAACTGACATGATCTCGCTGAGTCTCTCTTTCTGTTAAATGGAGATAACCATATGTTTTCTCAAACAAGTTGTGAAAATAATCCACCACACTGGTTGGAAAGTTTTGCAACATAAATATTCTGAAAACGGCGATTCTGATTATTGCGACTCTAATTGTTTATTGGTATTGTGATTTTTAATGTAAAGGTTTTCATTTCCTCCGAATGCCTCTTTATCTCTTTATCACATTCGTCTCTGTAATATTTACCAACAGGAAGATAGTGGTTTCCTGAGAGCATATTGCTTAATTGGTGCAGAAACCGTATCACTATATGCAGTGGGAAAATGTAACATAAAGACGGCAGTGAGAAAGGGTGATATATATCTATTCCAGTCTGTAGCATCAAAAGATATGTAGGCAAAGGACAAATGACAAAAATAGTTAAAATACATTTTAATGTAATAAGAAATTTTCTCCGGGCTAAAAAATATCAAATTCAAATCCAACTACAAATTTCATCTTATTTATGTTTACTTTCTCTAATTCCCACATAAATCCATATGGTACTGTGGCATAAGTGCTGAGAAAAACACTTATCTTGTCTTCTGAGATTTATACTCTCAAAACTTAATATAAAACATACTGACAAGGGGCGCCTGGGTGGCTCAGTCAGTTAAGCGTCAGACTTTGGCTCGGATCATGATCTCCCAGTTTGTGGGTTCAGGCTCCGTGTCAGGCTTTGTTTTGACAGCTTGGAGCCGGGAGCCTGCTTCAGATTCCCTCTCTCTCTCTCCCTCTCCCTCTCTGCCTCTGTCCCTCACCAACTTGTGCTCTGTCCCTGTCTCTCAAAATTAAACATTAAAAATTTTAAAAGAAACACTAATTAGTGATATTTCATATCAAATAATTGTAAAAAGCAAAAAGAGTCAAGATGTGGTTAACAAATACAAACTGGTCATCAGTTAAACAACATGTTACATACATGGCATGAACACACACGTGTGCGCACACACATGCACATATAAAATCTCTGAGTGTAACTATGGTTTATCTCAAGGTTCACGTAAATGATGTCAGGATTAAATCTAGAAGAAAATTAGAGAAATTCGAATGTTCTGTTTTTGCCAGGAACTCGTTTTATTTTTATTGCTGTATATTTTCATGTTATATGCTAGAAATTATTGAAGATGTTTTGGCTTTATTTGCAGAATGCCCGTATTTATCACTCCCTTCTTTTTCTGATATTCATGATTCAGAAGTATACTGGGCCTCACTGATCCTTGATTCATGAGGGGGCTATACTTATGTTTACAAACACAGGTTGAATGGGTGTGAGTGTTCAAAGTCGGTTACATTCTTTCACGAACTTAATTAATTAAAATACCTCAAAGTCAAAGGATCCTGTATCTTTCTCTTCATCATCTAAAATGTTCATCTTCTGCTTCAGATTCTGTATCTCCATCTCTCTCTGCCCCTTCCCCACTAGCACTCTCTCTCTCTCTCAAAACAAATAAACATTAAAAAACAAATAAAATGTTCATCTATGCAACATTAGACGTTGTCTAAAGACTTTGATTTTCCTTCCTCTGTTGTTAAATATCCCTTATGAGAAACAAAGCAGACACTGAGTGTCACTCTCAGAAAACTTTGAGTGCTTCAATGAGGAACATGTAGAAGAAGCATAAATATCAATTCTTATACCTTTTAGCCTTTAAATTATAGCCAACTGTGGCATCTTCATATTAAAACCCAGCTTAGCAACACATTTTAGAGGCTGATCTGTAGTAAGTAAATAGATAGTGAATTAATGAATATTAGGGCATTTGCTTTTTTTAAAAGAATAATCATTCTTCTTAAAACCTAGCTACAAAACAAAACAAAAACAAGTGATTAACTTTTGACTAGAAACCCATTTTGAATTTTCTTCATTATCTCAAATTTTAAAATGAGTGCATATATTTCCTCAGCTTTTAATCTGTGTTCTGGTAAGGATTAAATAAATATTCAGCAAGTAAGAATTGATAACAGTGCTATTTCTTCTCTTTTTGTCAAATTGTATTTTTTAAATTAAAATTATTTATCATAAGATGAGTGGGTTAAGAGAACTTGAGGAAAACTAATAGGATAACTTAGAACTATCTTTAACAAATCATTGACTTAATAAAACTCAATCACTCATAGACTTAGACACCAATTAGCCAAAATTCTAATATTGATTCAAAAAATGTCTCTATCCAATATAATATACTTATATTTACTTAGAATATACATTTTGAGAATTTACATTTGTTGCCCATACGAGACCCATACTGTATAAATTGGCATATAGCATTCTAATATAAATACTTCAAAATCAAGTTCTCATTTTGGGGGCACCTGGGTGGCTCAATCAGCTAAGCATTAAACGTTTGATCTTGGCTCAGGTCATGATCTCACGGTTTGTGAGATCAAGTGCCACATGGGGCTCAGTGCTGACAGCAGGGAGCCTGCTTGAGATTCTTTGTCTCCTCCCCCACCCCCATTCCCCCACCTTCTCCCTCTTTCTCTCTTTCTCTCTCTCTCTCTCTCCCCTCCCAAAACTAGATAAACAAACATTTAAGAAATAAAATCAAGTTCTCATTCTTAAATACTAACTTATCAATCAAACTTGAGAATAACTGAAAAATACTCTTATTATGAAAGTTTGTCCTGAGGATTGTAAAGTGAAGTAGCAATAAATTAGTAAAATAGAAGTGCACAAAGCTTGAATGTGTTAGAGGGAGTTGAGTAAAATGTTTTCACATAATAATTTTTACAAAGCCTAAAATGTGAGGGTGGTTTGGGGGATTTGTACACAAAATTTTATCAGATGTTTGTCAAAAGACATACAATTAGAACATATGTTTCCCTGATATTATCAGTTGTTAAATTTGCATCCTGGTGTGTGTGTGTGTGTGTGTGTGTGTGTATTGTGGGGGTTGTTGTAGACATATTTCTCATAGAGTGGCTCAGGAAATTGATGGAAAAACTTGGAAAAATATTTTAACACTTTGGTTTTTATGTATAGGAAATAATGCAAACTGTGGATTATACTTTAACTGATGGAGGTATTTTTCTAACTTAATAGTTTGGCTGAGAACTCAACATTTACCGTACTTTGACAAAAATTTACATTTGGTGACATAATTTGGAGAACTGATCAGCACACAGCAAGCTTTTCTGAATCAGGAATTAAATATATGACCAGGGTAAATGTGCACCCAATAAACTTAAGTATTATGAGTTCTACTTGGCAACACAAGGGTCCAGTGTGAGTGAATCAGCAACTTAGGTCTTTAATGTCATTTCTGGATCATGTTTGGAAAACACCTGTAAAAAGTCTATCACAATTTCAAGAATAAAGGACAATGTCAGTGTGTTTCACAGTCACATTCATGGAACGTTATATAAATAGAAAATGAAAAAATCTACAGGTGGAAAAATATGAAACACCTTTTCATTTATGCTCAACGCACTGAGCCCGTGCTCTTCTGTCAACCTGAAATCATCAGGGGTTTTTTCCTATTAAAAACAATCTTGATGTTTTAAGGTAAGTTTTATAGAGTGTTAGATATGTGGTCATTTTCAGCTTGTAAGTATTTTGAGGTACTCTGGCAGTTCTCAAAGTGAACGTGCACAAGCTAGAATGGGCATAATCAATCACCTTTGATTTCAAAATATATGTTTAATCGGGGATGGATTCACTCATTGAACAAATTAACAGACCTGGAAGAAGTAATAGGCAAGTAAGCTCTGATCCTATCAGAGGAAAGAATGTTCCAAAATGAGTGCACAGTAAGCACAAAGCGCTGACTATTAAGAGTGTGTGTGGCTTATTCGTGAGAGAGTGCCCGGAAGTCACTGTGCCTGGAGACGAGAGGGAGAGTACAGGAGGAAACTGTCACGTAGAGCTCGATAGGCCAATGTAAAGGTTTGAGGGTTTAATCTAAATGGAATGAGAAGCCCCTGCAAGGGTTGGAGCAAAAGAATGAAATGATCTGATACCGTCTGGTTATGGATGCGCACAAAAGTACAGCATCTCGCATTTCTCTATTTAATAATATGTCACGGGAACCGCAAACATGTACAACCACAGACCTGGGAATGTGTGATTGATCAGAAGGCCCCAGTGCGCAGGCCAGACTGGACTCTGGTCCCATGGCCTACTCTCCTTCTTTGTATGAGAGATGGTTCTGGGGGCGGGGTGGGGGGTGGTCGGGGGTCGGGTTCTGGTCCTCTTAGATATTCTGTATGGAGAAAACATTGACCCCAAGAGAGAGAAAATTTGCTCATATGATGTAAAAAAAAAAAGTCATGCTTTTATATGTATAGAGGATATCTATGCTGTTAAAACTTCATTGAAGAAGCACCATAAAGGGAAAACTATTCAAAAGGCTCTTAGAGGGGTGATAAAAACAAATGGAAGAATGAGAATCACTGCTGTTAGGGATGGTTCGGAAATCTTCATGGACATTTGGCTTTTGTAATTATGAAAGAGGATTGGAGTCAGCATTTAGTTAGTAGAAACCAAAAATGCTACGTGCCCTGCAGTGCTCTGGCTGGATCTTCCAAACGCAAAACTTTCAAACAGCCCATGAAGAATCCATGTAGGCAAAATTCTGGCTTTAATTATCCAAGTATAGAAGTTAATTCTTTCTTTTCCCCCATAGTAATTCTTACTACACAACTACCTTATGGAAGGAGGGAAGATTTACTTTACTATTCTCAGATCATTACATCACAGACAAAGGTTTCCTTTTTTCTGTGTGTACTGCTTTCAACAATTGTCATATTCACAGGGTTTCTATATACAGGTGCCAACATCTGATTCGTTCATTTTGTCTTCAATGTGTGGCTTTAATATATATTGAAATACACAGGATTTTACTAAAATTCATATACTTTTGATTTTGCTTACATGAGAGCTTATTACATACTTATTTTATTTTCAGGACCGTAAAAAGTATACTCGATAGGGTGCACTGAATTGGAAGGAAAAAAACAGAACAGGGGAGGCAACTCTTGATTCTTCAAATTGTAGCGATGAAATTATTGAAGAAAATGTTCTTTTAATCTTACTCTTGCACTACCAAATAGAAACTTGGCAGAGGATAATTAATAATAATTAAAAACTAATATGGAAAGGTAAAAATTATTTCCTTTCTAAATACTAACCAAATGGTGATTGCTTAACTGTGATTTTTGTTCCTTTAATTTATTAAATGCTCATTCTGGACAAGTCCTGTTATAAATACTTAATCCATTTTAATTAATTTAAGAATTTCAGTAAACTCAGGAGATTTTTCTCATTTTACAGATGCAGAATATGAGGCACAGAGGTTGGGGAACATAGTGCAAAGCACACTGCTAGGAAGTGGTAGAGCCGGCATTTAACTAGAGGGTCCTCGGTTCAAGTCATATCATTGTCATTGGCTAGTAGTGGGCTTCCCTGGTCTCTGAATGCTTGTTGGGATTTAGGGACGATTCCAGTATCTCAGGCTTCCTGATGTTGTATGGGCCATGCTTAATTTGTCCAACTCCTTACCTACTTGTTCATTTGGCTGCTCATTTTGAATTTAAGGTAGACTTGCTCATTTTTTGTTTCATAAACACATGAAGACTTTTTTTTTGTTTTGTACAATTGATATGTCTGATCACTTAAAGTTGGTCTTAGTGGTCCTTTGCTGACCAAAATACTGATTGTTTTCTGATTTTTCTCCAAAACTAGAGTACCCTGGGAGAGGTTTGTCCAATATCACAGATGGTAAAATGTTTACCAACTGAAAAATAGTATTGATCATTGCAGCAATACCGCTAATGAGTGTGTCTAGTTTCTAAACAGCATATTTGGCTACAGTTTTTGGAGTTTCCTGGCTAATAATTATAGCAAATACAACAAATGTGTATGTACCTTAAGACTGCCAAAATGCTTCTAAAGTTTTATAAATGAGAAGTATTCTTGCATAACATATTTGAAGATATTACTATTTCATCCTATATATTTTTAGTCTGTTTTTCACAAAGAATTCCCCTCTTTGGTCATCAGTGAAAATGTTGAATGAATGACAGATGGACTGATATCTAATGACAGAGGGTTGGTTAAATAAATTGGAAGTCCTAGTAGAGTTCTACAGTGAATAAAGTGATGTTATGAAGGTTTCTTCTTTATTAATAATATAAAACTCGTACTATGCTAGGAATAGAATGTAAATGTTTTATATTTAGTGTACTCTCCAGCATATAAATAAAAATGGACACCTATGACTAAAAGAAATATTGGAAATGTATGTAGATGTTCCCAGTGATTGGAATTCTAAGAACTTTATTCCCTTCTTCATATTTTGGGACTTTATACAATATGCATATTAACTGTGATCCTGAATATAAGTAATACTTTAAAGGTATTTTTTCATATGTATTTCTTTTCATCTGCCCTCTCACCAAGCCAGAAAAGTTTTCTCCAGTGGGGTCCTGAAACATGGAGATCGGTGATGCTAAAAATTGAAATAGTTCTGCTATGAAACACTAATACAAGACACTATAGTATTGTTTATTATCATTTTATATTATGTAAGTTGATTCATTTATTTTGAGAGAGAGAGAGATGCGGGGAGGAAAGAGAGAGAGAGGGAGAAAGAGAGTATCCCAGGCAGGCTCTACACTGTCAGCACAGAGCCAGACGTGGGGCTAGAACTCACAAACCATGAGATCATGACCTGAGCCAAAATCAAGAGTCAGACACTTAACTGACTGAGCCACTCAGGCATGCCTCTTATTTTAACTATTAAAAATAGAAATATTCTGCTGATGCATATCCCATAAGTTTTTCTAGAAATAACTAGTATAGGTAGAATTGCATTTTGTGTCACCATAAGACATTCATTGTGCTAATAAAATAGAATTTATATGTCAGAAAATACATACAGGAGGATCAGTTACAATAACTGATTATGATCATGATTCCAATTTTAAAATATTTTATTTTGTTTTAATGCTTACTAGCACCTGCTTATTAATATCCGTAAAGATGATAATAAGTTTAATTTTCATAGAAACATTTCTATCAGGAATAGGAGGTCCAACAATAATTTCATTTACCCCATTTCACTAACAGAAAATGATATTAAAGTTATTAAATTGTATCTCATCAATAATATTAAAATTGCATAATGAATAAAATGTAATACTTTCTATGTCTTCAAATATAGTTGTTTTATTTCCAGAATATCTTGTCAAAGAATATATGAATATATGAATATATTTTTGACATACATATATAAATATGCATGTATATGTACATATCGCATATATATATGATAGAAAGTATATACAGGGCATTATTTCATTTAAAGTGTTTGATTCTTAAATTTTTTAACTGCTATTTATTTTTGAAAGTAAGAGAGCGTGAGCAGACACAGAATCGAAAGCAGGCTGTAGGCTCTGAGCTATCAGCACAGAGCCCAGTGCACGTCTTACACTCATGAGTGGTGAGATCATGACCTGAGCTGAAGTCGGATGCTTAACCAACGGAGTCACCCAGGCGCCCCTTAATGTGTTTGATTCTTAAAGAGCCCTTTAAATAGCAACTAGATATTTAGCAATTTGCTATAGTTTACGTAGTTTATTTGTGCTTTCTATCAAAATTAATTCATCTTACTGCATTTTTTAATGTGAATTGGAAGATCAAATGGTCAGGGCATTGTTACTGGACACACACATCCTTAGCTCCTCTTTACACAGAAGCTACATTACTCTTTTCTTACCTGAAATTTTCTCTTATGTGCCAGCTCTCTTCCAAAAATTTTAATTACACAATAACAACAAATTCATAGCCTTCCACCAAACCAAGAGCTTATTTGCATCTAACTTCTCTTGATTTGCCTCAAAGATCCCCAACCCTGTCTTCTCTTCCTGCAGGACTGAGAGATGTCTAAGGTCACCGTCTTCATTCATTGTCCTGTCATTCCTTTCCCCTGCAAAGTCCTGAAGCCTTCCGTTTTGCATGAATGGCAAGGTTTTATTTTGTTTTTGCTTTTGTTTTTTCTTATATATTTTCTTCCAAGACGTGACATTTTAAATGAATTTTATTTAAATTCCAGTTAGTTAGCATATAGTGTAATATTAGAGTCAGGTGCAGAATTTAGTGATTCATCACGTACTTACAACACCTGGTGCTCATCACAACACGGACTCTCCTCAGTACCCATCATCACCCATCTAGCCCATCCCCCTGCCCACCTCCCCTCCAGCAACTAGCAGTTTGTTCTCTCTAGGTAAGAGTGTGTTTTATGGTTTGACTCTCTCTTCCCCCTCATGTTCATTTGTTGAAATCATAGGTATTTGTCTTTGACTTATTTCACTTGGGATAATACTCTCTAGCTCTATCCACATCATTGCAAATGGCAAGATTTCATTCCTTTTTAAGACTGGGTAATATTACATTTACATACGGACATACAAATATATACACCACAACTTTTTTATCCATCCAGCAGACAATGGACATCTGAGCTCTTTCCATAATTTGGCTATTGCTGATAATACCAGTATAAACATCAAGTGCATGCCCCCCTTCAGATTAGCACTTTTGTATCCTTTGGGTAAATACCTAGTAGTTAGTAGTGCAATTGCAAGGTCATAGAGTAATTCTATTTTTTAACTTTTTGAGGAACCTCTATACTGTTTTCCAGAGTGGCTGTACCAGTTTTCATTCCCACCAGCAGTGAGAGAGGCTTCCCCTTTCCCCACAACCCTATCAACATCTGCTGATTCCTGTGTTGTTAATTTTAGCCATTCTGACAGTTGTGAGGTGATATCTCATTCCTGTTTTGTTTTGTTTTTCTATTCACTTAAGTTTCTATCCAAACCTTGGCAGCATCTTCGCAGAGTTCCTGCCCTCCGTCCAGACGTTCAGGTTTTATTGACCTCCCTAATACAACTGCAATCAGTTGTGCACCCCTTCAAAGCTGACATTTGGTATTTCTCTTCCCTTTTTTGTTGATTACATAACGTTTTGTCAGACATCTCTATTTTTTAAATATTTATTTATTTATTTTGAGAGAATCAGAGGGAATGAGAGTGGGCGAGGGGCAGAGGAAGAAGGAGAGAGAGATTCTTACGCAGTCTTCATGTTCACATGCTCAGGCCAGAGCCTGTCTCAGGGCTTGATCTGACAACCATAAGATCATGACGAGAACCAAAATCAAGAGTTGGATGCTTATCAGACTGACCACCCAGGCGCCCCCAGACAAATCTATTGCCTGTTTAAAAAATATCCTCTTTTTAAGACTCCACTTAAGCATAGCCCCCGTCATATTGGGACCTTCCTTTCCCATCAGTTCTCCTGTGCTCCTGTGTCTGCCATTTGTGATGCAAGTCTTGGCAGGTTATGGAAACAATCACTTTACTCAGTGTACACCTACTCCACTGTAATTTTCAGTGATTCCCAAGATTTACACTATGTTCTGTTTATGAAGATTCCAAGATTTACTTTTGAGTTCTCTCCTTGTTTAATATCAAACTAATACTTTTCAAGAACCAAAGAATGCTTATTTTTTATTTCCTTACAATTCTCGGCACAACTCTCTTCCATGTCAAATGACTTTAAACAAATTAAATAGTGTTTGCATTATATTCTACATTAGGCATTTTTTGTGTTCTGTTTGTAGATTTTTCAATTATTGTTAATGTTCATTTATTTTTGAGAGAAAGAAAAAAAGTGTGAGTGGGGGTGGGGGGCAGGGGCAGAGAAAGAGGGAGACACAGAATGGAAGCAAGCTCTAGGCTCTGAGCTGTCAGCACAGAGCCTGACGCAGGGCTCGAACTCACAAACGGTTAGATCATGGCCTATGCCAAAGTGTGCCACCCAGGCACCCCTGTAGATTTTAAAATATCCTTTTCTTTACCTACCTAAAAACTCTTTCACAATCCTTTCTGTCATTTGTTTCCTTTTTCTAACGATCAGTGCCCTATATCCATTATTTCTTTAGCCACAATATTTTCTTTTGTCTTGTTTTATATTTGTACACAGAGATTTAATAGGTTTTCCAGGTTTTCCCAACAGTTTACTTTCTAGTTCCTCTCATCTCTCACCAGTGACATGGCCAATACTCTGTTGGGTTGACTGCACTCAGGTAAAATGATTTACTATGATTTTTGGGTACTTTCATTTGACTTTTACTATAATGTCCCCTAGAAAACCTTAAGTCAATTCAAATAGTATTCCCAGATAGTTTTAAAAATTGTTAACCAGTGCTCCTGGCTGGCTCAGTCGATTAAGCATTTGGCTCTTGGTTTCAGTTCAGGTCATGATCTCTTGGTTTGTGAGTTCGAGCCCCGCCTCATACCCTGTGCAGATAGTGCAGAGCCTTTTTGGGATTTTCTCTTTCCCTCTCTCACTGCCCCTCTCCTGCTCATCTTCTCTCTTTCCCTCTCCCCCTCAAAAATAAATAAACTTTTAAAAACCCAAAAAGAATGTTATGTAACCCTTTATATTTTGTTGTAAGGGAAAGAATAAATATACAGGATATATTTTGAGCCTATCTTAGGAAACTAACTGCTTCTATGGATAATTTCATGCCGCATTTCAGTTTACTATAAAACTCCAAATGACTTTAGATAATGAAATCTTTGAGAAATTCTGACTGAGAAATTCCTTATAGACTAAGCTTTCAAACTGTATTAGCAATTCTTGAATTTTGAATTGTCAAAATGATTTTTAACTATTGAAACTAGACTGATTCAGTTCCTTTGAAGATTTGACATTCTAATAAATCTTGAATGAAGTTTATTTAAATGTAACTCTTGCTCTGCGTAAATAAATCAATGAATTCCATGATAAGAAAAAGTGGAATTTTCTTTCTTTAGATAAAGTTTTAGAATAACAAGTCATTGTCTTGTTCTGGTACTGTGTATATTGGTATAAAGAATTGAAAAACAAATATCTAATTTTTATTTTTAAAATTTTTTTAACATTTATTTATTTTTGAGAGACAGAGCGAGACAGAGCAAGAGTGGAAAAGAACCAAAAAAATAGAGGGGGAACACAGAATCTGAAGCAGGCTCCAGGCTCTGAGCTGTCAGCACAATCTAATGTTTATTTTTTATTAATTGCTTAAATTTTATTCAAATTTGCCATATGCTGAATTATAACTACCAGCTAAAACGACCAGATTCTTATTCATTTTCCTTTCATAGTCTTCTATAGCTACATATAGCTGTGGGTTATATGAAAATAGTTTTCAAAATAATTTTAGTTGTCAGACTGTTAATTTGACAGAACTCTGTTTTCTCAAAGCATCCGTAGGGTTGGCTTTGCACATTGCAGTGCATAAGGGGCTTTTTTCCTGGATAATTTCTTTGTCAGTGTAATAACCCCATGGATACGTGCCACTATTATCATACCCATTTTCAGATAAGGAAACTAAAGTGTAAACGTTTAAATAAGTTGTCTATAATCATACACCATATTTACCTACAGCAAATAATTGAGCTTGACCTTAAACCCATGTCTTGTAACTTTTTTAAATTTAATGTTGTTTTTTCTAAAACTCTTTGCTGAAGATACATGCCTACTCATCCACTGATGAATACTTAGGTTGCTTCCATGTCTTAGCTATTATAAATCTAGCTGCGCTGAACATGGGGGCACATGTATCTTTTCAGATTAGTGATTTTGTTTCCTTCGGATAAATACCCACAGGTGGAATTACTCGATCATATGATAGTTCTATTTTTAATTTTTTGAGGAACCTCCAAACTCTTTTCCACAATGGCTGTACCAATTTACGCTCCTACCAGTGGTACATGAGAGTTTTCTTTTCTCCACATCCTTGCCAACACTTGTTATTTCTTGTCTTTTGGATAATAATCACCCTAACAGTGTGAGATATCATCTCATTGTGGTTTTGATTTGCATTTCCCTGATAATTACTCATGTTGAGAATCTTTTCATGTACCTGATAACCATCTGTATGTTTTCTTTGGAAAAATGTCTATTCAGATCCTCTGCCCATTTTTTAATTGGATTGTTTTGGGAGTTTTTGTTTGCTATTGAGTTGTGTGAGGTTATTTTTTATGTATTTTGAATATTAATCCCTGGTCAGGTTTATGATTTGCAAATATTTCTCCCATTTAGTAGTGGTTTTTTTTAATGTATTTAATGTTTCCTTTGCTATGCAGAAGCTTCTTAGTCTCATCTAGCCACACATGTTCATTTTTTGCTTTTGTTGCCTTTCCTTCAAAAACTTATTGCCAAGATCAATGTCGAGTTTACCACCTATTTTTTTCCTCTGGGAATTTTATGGTTTTAGACCTTATGTTTGAGTCTTTGACCCACTTTGAGTTAGTTTTTATGTGTGGTGTACGATTGTGTTCCAGTTCCATTTTTTCCATGTGACTATTTCAGTTTTCCAGTACCATTTATTGAAGAGACTGTCCTTTCCTTATTGTATATTTTTGCCTTTTTTCTATAAATTAATTGACTGTATATGCACAGGTAATAGTATTTAATGCTGGTAGCCAGCCCTCATTTGCTATTAGACTGAACCATAGTAAACTGTTTGTATTCAACCAATCTTTTTTAAAAAGGCAATTTTGTATAGTTCAACCTAAGTCATATATGAGACCTGGTCAGCAATCCATAAAGTTCCTTAACTTATGCATATGTTATATATAAGTTATAAATAAATACTTAAAAGGGTAAGAATAAAGGATAAAAATATTCATATTTATATGTTGGAGTATGGAATGAATGTATATATACACATATGTTTTACTGATTCTGCCTTTCTAGTATTTTTATTGATCTTGGTATCTTCTGCCTACATGCATATCTAGTCCTGTATTGTAAATATTAGAGGGTACGGACTTTACTTAATATACTGCACATGTATTGCTCTATAGGGATAATGATGATTAAATTTAGACATATGTTTAATGAGATATTGGCCTACCCAAAGATAGTTTTAGAAGCCGACTTTTAACCATAAAGAACAGACTGATGGAAATCAGAGGGGACATGGGTGGGGAACTAATATTATACTGTGTGTTAACTAACTGGAATTTAAATAAAACTTTTAAAAAATCAGGAAAGTAAGTATACTGTCTATAAAATTGTAAAATGTCAAAAAAAAACAAAACATCGTATTGTTTTACAGTCAAAGAAATGATTTCAGTTGCTATTAAAAATGGAGAAATTGCAAATCCTAGTTATATAGTTTTATAACAAAGAAAGAAAATTTTAATAATGGAATTTTCACAAAAAATGTTTAGAGAGTATATTTTCTCCCCTTTTGAGTAGCAGAGAAACTCTTTTCAATATTTCTAGCTTTGAGTAAAACATTTCTTAATAGTTAACTATAGTAAATTAATTGGGCAGGAGAGAGAAAAATAGCAGTGAGCAAAACAATAGTCATGTCCCTTATATGGTGATCTAAACTTCCTCATATTATCACATTTGAGTTTTACAGTTGTCTTAATGAGACATGTAATATATATTGTCAAGAAATTCTGTAGTCCACAAACATTTATTCCATTAGTATTATTGCAGAAAACTAATACTTTATGTCTACTCTTTATTTAACTAACTTCTATTCTAATGTAAAATCATTATCCCACTTTAAAGGCAGCAGGGAAGGGGAATGAACAAATGGAAAATAGAAGACTATTGGACTCTGTCTTATAAGAAACTGAGAAAGATTGAAAACCTTTGTGAAGGTGAATAACAGTACGAGGCTTGTTTTTAGGAAGATCATTTTCGTGGCCATATGGAGAATACAGTAACCAGAAATATATTGGTAGCGATGATCCTTAGAAAGACTGTTGATATTGTCCTGAAAGTTAAAAAAAAAAATGTTTACACTATAGAAGTTGGAAATAAGTATCAAGACTGGTGACAACTGTGAGGTATATTAGATGCCTAACATGATCAGGATAATCATATAATTTGTCACCCACATCATAACACTGTTGAGAGTAAAAGCGATTTCTATTAATAGGGAAGATGAAATGGCAGGAATGAATTGGAACTATCTCAAGCAAACAGAGATGGATTGTCATTCAAGTCATGCTGGAAAGAAGAATCAGAGAAGCCTTTGAGAATTTCAATGGCATAGATGGAACTAGAATTTCTGAAGATAGAAAATTCAGGGAAGTTAGTTCCAGGAAAATTTAATGAGTTCTTTTTTCTGATCTCTTGCATTAAAATAAAAATATACAGCAAGAAGTTTGAAATTAGGTCTTATCTCTCTCTGGAACTAGATAAATACTAGAAATGTACATCAGAGTCCCAGGCACACTGAGATGGTTGCAAGCTTTGAAATAAATGACATCAGGAGAAAAGGTAGGAGGGCAGAAACCAATGGTCTAATATAAAGTGCTGGGAAGGGTGGGGGTTCACAGAAGTCAAAAGAAGACAGAATTTGAGGGCATGCACAGAAATAAGCAGTGTCAAGTGTCGTGTTGATATAGAACAGGAACTAAAATGGATCACTGAATGTGTTATTTAGTTGGTCATTAGTGACTTCTTGAGAGCAGTTCAGTGGAATGACACAGAAGAAGCCAGATTTTAACAGGATGACAACAAATGGAGGAGTTGGATACTGCTCACTAGATATAATATCAACAACCTACAATGTAGCTTTTTATACATGATTATTTTTATTGTAAGTGCATTATATTAAATATTTCAATGTGATCCTCAAACTATCCTTATGAAGAAGTAGTTGCCCAAGCTAATATTAGCCCATGCTAATAAAGCATGGAATATACATTCAAATCACACAGACTATTTTAGACCCTGTCCTTTTAATCCACTGAGGATTGGCTATTTTCTTACCTGTTAAGAATAACCAAAACAGCACTTCAGACTATGCTCAAAATCGCCACAATTCCTTTGAGTTGTTAGGGAGTGATTGCTCAGAAGGGGATTGTCAAAATTCACGTATCCTTCAAAGTGGAAAACTACAATGTTCTACATCAGCATCTCTCAGTTTCCAATATACTGTAACAGACAGATACAATGACATTGGAAAGGCATATTAATTCTACCTCTAAGCGATGATTTATGGGGCAAGGGTGGAAGACAGGCCAAATGTGGCAGCAACTTCTGGACAGAGAAGAAAGGTCTGGAGCAATTTGTCAGAGGTAGACACTGAATGAGTAGGGAAGAGAAACAGTCTGGTAGGAAGAGTGGAGAAGATTATGTTTCAAAGGGAACAGAAGAGACTTTTTCACATTTGACTAGGTTAGGCCTGATGTTGACAGCTCTTCATAATTTGTGACCTTGAGCAAGTCACTTAATTTTTCAGCCTCTGTTTTTTTGTTTGTAAAATGAGAAGTTTGATCTGTGATGTTGTAATGTTCTTCCAGTTGCAACTTTAAAAAATAGGTTTAAATATTTCCTTAGGCCTTGTATTATTTTACTGGATGATATACTGTCTCTGTGAAAAAACCCAAAGTCCTATTATTGCCTTGGGGAAAAAAACCACATGAAAATATTGATGGGGTATTGAAATGGGTCACAGTGTTTGAAGTTTCCTGTGAGATCTTTTCTTTCCTCATGCAGTAGGAACATATTTCTCCATTTGATAACCAGACATGCCACTAATCCATTGTAAAACAATGCCACCTACTTTTGGAATAATTTTCTCCCTGAAGTTAAAACCCATTCAAATAATTTCCTGCATATCATTCCTATCCTTTCTTTTTTTAAATTTTTTTTCTGTTTTTTATTTATTTTTGAGAGACAGAGAGAGACAGCGTGAGCAGGGGAGGGTCAGAGAGAAAGGGAGACACAGAATCTGAAGCAGGCTCCAGGCTCTGAGCTAGCTGTCAGCACAGAGCCCAATGTGGGGCTCGAACCCACGAACCGTGAGATCATGACCTGAGCCGAAGTCGGACGCTCAACCGATTGAGCCACCCAGGCACCCCCATTCCTATCCTTTCTACTTTAATTTCTTTCTCTTGAAGTGCTGTCAATGGAAGTTGAAGGCAGTAACCAATTCATCTGACCTTGTAATTATGTGGCTTAGAGCATTCTCTTTAAAACTGTAATTATTTCTTACTGAAAGTAACTAGTTCTGCAGACTTTACTTTTCTAGTAAAACACAAAATGGTTTCTTTGACCAGGATCTTTGTCCGGCTGATATGGCAAAGCTTTGAGGGGAAGATAAATGTTGCCTGTTCTGATAGTCGGTAGGCCTGTGCCAGCTATGTGGATGCTCATTCTGGGACAGCATATTTGACACTTGCTCAGAGGATCAGTTTCTTGGGTGATAAGCACGAAATGAACCTCATTATGGGGACTTCACTTCATTTTCCCCCTTTCAGGGGGAATGCTGAGCAAAAAAAAAAAAAAAAAACTGGGCTTCTGGTGCAATTGGTCATGACTGCTTTGTGATGATTCGGCCTTAAAATATGAGGTGACCCACCTTCATGTGGGCACACACCAAAAAGAGAGCCAGTTTGGATACAGATTAATGGGAAAATGATACTTTTTGGTTTGCCTTTTGGAAGCCGCAGTTTCATTTTATTGGTGATTTCTCTTTCAACTTATCATAACTGTGTTTAAACCCACATTGAAAATCAGTTTGCAAACATGATAGTTAAGTATATAAAACAATTATAATAACTCTCACTAAGTGATCCTTGGTTATGTCTTGAGGCCATATGACATATCTCACTGTCCCTCTTACACACCTAGGGATAACACTGGCAATGAACCCCACTCATCAAAAGTTCATACCTCATATTAATTTAGAAGAATATCAGATAGGGTGTATATAGACAAATATCTATGCAAATTATAGTGAAAATTTCAGTTCTGTACAGTTCTATACTCTGTACATAGGAGAAACTATGAGAATAGAGTGCTATACTGGGGTAAGAACTTGGGAGTGGAATGTTCTGGTGAGTTGCTAACTGAAAACATTAGTATACGATCAAAAAATATGTTACTCCTCACTTTATAATTGGATTGAAGACAAATTTAAGACCTTTGCTATGGTCTGTTGCTGTTATTTTTAATAATCCAATGAGAACTATGCTATCTCATTAAAACAATACTTTGGGGTATCCTTAAAATTTCTTCCTCCTTTTCCATCTTTGAATGTGTCCTATTTCAGGTCTTCAGAACACACCTGTCCAGCTATGATACCATCATCCATTCCCTGCACGTACCCGAACTGAAAATATTGCTTTGTGAGTAGGGCAAATATATACTGAAATTGACTCGCAGTGCTACCGCATTTTGTTCTGGGTACATTTCCCACATTCCCCATATCCTCGGGCCTCCAAAACCTCCCTTCACCATTGCCCCAGCCTGAGGCTTGTTTGTGATGATATATACACTCTCCTACTTTACTCTGGAAAGTAATCAGTAGTAATCACTTTCATCTTGCCATTGCCAAATCTGCCCAAGTATATTCATGTAGAACTCAGCTGCATCTGTATGTTATCCACATGCTTTCTACCTTCCTTTTTTCCTGGTGCAACAGGGAACAACTATTGTACAGTACAACTATATGTATTAAAAATTACTTTGTTCTGGATTGACCATCTCTTCCCTGAACGGGAATATGTTTTCTTCAGTCATTTTTCTTTTCAACATTATTAATATCTCTCTTTCAAAGGGATCATTCATGCCATGCTCTAGGATCCTTTCTTTAAAAGGGAGGGGGGAAAAGTCTCTCTCTTAAAATGCTGTCTCTTTTCATAGTCTCCTTTTCAGCAAAACTTCTTAAAGAACTATTTATGCTTCCCCTGCCCATCTCACTACAGTCTCTTCTCATCATATTTGATAGGCGCCCACACTAAGCACAGCATCAAAACCAATTCTGTTCAGAGCATCAGCTATCTACATATTGTCAAATATGATAGTTACTTCTCATCTTACCATGGCTTCTTAGCATCATTTGACAATTATCCACTTCTTTTTAAAACATTTTCATCTCGGGGCATCTAGGTGGCTCAGG
The DNA here is from genome assembly GCA_004023845.1 of Helogale parvula. NCBI lineage: Eukaryota > Metazoa > Chordata > Mammalia > Carnivora > Herpestidae > Helogale > Helogale parvula. The sequence goes on along the minus strand of PJEM01010784.1, from coordinate 17,905 downwards.
TCTCATGGTTCATGAATTTGAGTTCTGCGTCAGGTTCTGTGCTGACAGCATGGAGCCTGCTTGGAATTATGTTTCCTTCTCTCTCTGCCTCTTGCTCACTTGCTCTCTGTTTCTTTCTCAAAATAAATAAAGATAGACTTAAAAAAAGAAGAATGGGGTGCCTGGTTGGCTCAGTGGTTAAGTGTCTGACTTCCATTCAGGTCATCATCTCACTTCTTGTGGGTTCAAGCCCTGGGTTGGTATGCTGACAGCTCAGAGCCTGAAGCCTGCTTTGTAGTCTGTGTCTCCCTCTCTGTGCCCCTCTCCCACTCGCACAGTGTCTCTCTCTCAAAAATAAACATTAAAAAATTAAAAATAAAAGAAATATGGCTTCCACTACACCATATACACTTAGTTGTCTCACCTTTTCCACGACTCTTGCTCAGTCTTCTTTTCATGTTTCCTTTCTTCCTGAACCTAAATGTTAGAGTAACCATGGGCTCAGACTACTTCCTCTTGTTTACAACCTTTCTCTAAAAGATCTCTTATAGTCGCCTGCTTATACATATCATTGTATGTGTGTGTAATTCCCAGTTTTGTATCTCTAACTCTTTTACTGACTTTCTTTCTTCCCCTCTTCCTTCCTTCCTTCTTTCCTTTTGTTTGAGCTCCATAATCTTATATCCAACAATTTTCAGATTATCTCCAACTGAATATAAACTAGGCATCTCAAACACTATGTGGCCACAAAAAAATATTTCGTTCTTCTACCACTCCACTGCAGCCTGGCCCTTCCTCTGTCTGTACCATGCCAGTGTTTAGCATTTCCATTCATCCAGAAGCTTAAGTTACAAGTATAGAATTTATTCTTGATACTTCTTCTCTCTCTCCCATCCAATCATTTGGCTCTATTTCCAAAATATATCCTAAGTTAATTTTCCTCTCCCCATCTCCACTATTATCATTTTAATCCATGCTTCTACTCTTACAATCCATTTCTCACACAAAAACAAATCAATTTTATGAAACCTAAACAAAATTACATCGTCGTACCACTTAAAGCTGTCCAATGGAACACTTGTTTAACTGATGGAAAGCCAAATGCCTCAGGATTCTTTCTAACGGGACCACACTGTTGGTTTAAATCTAGCTTCCATTACTATTGTGTCCTCCTGTTTTTCAAGATGACCATTCCTGGTGGTAATATGGCCTCACTTACCATCATGTGACTCTGTTTTGGTTTTACATTAGATCTTATCACTACGGGAAATCAAATTATGTATTTCTATTGTTGACTTTCTTATTTTCTATATTCCCTAAACTCAGTTCCGTATTTCAGCTCCATTTTTCATAGTGGGAATCCTGGTCCCCAACCGTATCAATCTGTGCATTTACTAGTTCTACCCTACAACACACACACAAAATATCTACTTCTAGCAACAGACCAACCAAGCACATTTCAAATTCTTTGCAGTTCTTTTTGTCCTTTGAATCCCTGCTGCTGAAGTCCAGTCAGAACCCTATAATCAGAGTTGCATAAATTCTTTTCCTCTGTGGTTATATTACTTTCTTGATACAGAATTACGTTCATTTGTTGATATTTCAATTCAAGTTCAAGGTTAGCTTTTCTTTTTTTTATTGGATACTATTTTAAATATAAAAAATACTTATATAATACACATATCAAAAGTTATGCTTGAAGAAAAGTTGCTCCCATCCAAATTTTAATGCATTAGAAATCATGGAATATATTTAATTATTAATATTTTATTTAATTATTTAATGAAAGCCTGTCAATTCTCTCATTGTTGTACTTTTAGAAGTTTCTTGCTCTATTTCCTTTAAATTATGCTGGCATCAATAAATGTGTCTTTTTAAATTTTTATTTAATTTTTTAATGTTTACTTATTTTTGAGAGAGAGAGGAGACAGAGCATTAGCAGAAGAGGGGCAGAGGGAACTGAAGACACAGATTTCAAAGCAGGCTCCAGGCTCTGAGCTGTTAGCACAGAGCCCGACACGAGTCTTGAACCCATGAACTATGAGATCATATCCCGAGCCGAAGTGGGACGCTTACCCAACTGGTCACCCAAGCACCCCCAAATGTGGTTTTTAATGTATTGATACTTTTCTGATCTTTTATTCTAACTGTGGTACAGAATATTTGCCATTATGAATATAGTTTTTGCTATTTATTATCCTTCTATATGAGATATCTGCAATTGTAATTAGTATTTTAGGATTAGTCCAAATTTAGGGGAATATCAGCTTTCCAGATGATAGTTTCTCTCCACATATATGCATAACATGAAGCAGGTAACAAATTCTGAGCTTGGATTCAGTTTCCTCCCCTACCCCATCAACGTTTTATCCATGCGTGTGGGTCTTATTTGGCTCAGTCTAAAATGAGCTTAAATAGTACCTCTCTTTTGGAGTTTACTACAGAGCCCATAATTCTGACCATGGTGATTTTTCCAAAAGTAGCCTACATTCTAATTTATTAATAGTCCCTTTTTTAGATTCTTTCTATTAGAAGATACTCTATTTTATTTCACAGAGTTGTCTTGCGAGTGAAGATTTTCCCGCAGACACATTTTCCTCTCCACTTTCCCTTTTCACACATTCCCCTGGAGAAGCTGATCAGGGGATTGAGAGGGAAAGAGAGATACCGATGGACTGGACAGAGTCCCTGGATCTCTCCCTGTTTTATCATACAAACACACAAAGTCTCATTTAAGTAGTAAAATAAATACTGTGTATTCCCCTCTTAAAGACTTTATATTCTAAGTGTATCTAAAGCGTTTTCATATGTTGCGTGGATAGTTATGGCATAAGGCAGAACAGTGCATTGGGCTGTAGCAGAAAAGTCACATGTTCTGGAAAAGATACAGAAGGTCTTAATTTCAGTATGAAGGATCAATCAAAAGATGCTCTTAACAGTGGTTTTTTGTAAAAGTTGACCAAGAAACTCATTGTGAATATTTCATTCAATTTAACAAAGATGTATTAGCCATGCCTCTATGCGTATACATACCACATAGCATGGGCATACGGCCCTATGGGAACCACTGTGCAGACAAATATTAGGCAAAAACAGCATCTACTTGCAAAGAACTGAAGGCTATCCACGTAATAAGTCACATTGACTCTGTTGTGGTATCATCTTCCAAAGCTATTATCCTACTCCTAATTCATCCTGTACTCTGCAACCAGAATAATGTGGCCAAAGCAAAGGTTTGAATATTTGGTTCTTTTGCTCTAAAAGTTTTAATGGGTTTTCATTTTCTAGGTAGGTCTAAATGAGTGTTTTTCTTGCTCATCTTTATAAGTATTTTTTAATTTGATAACTTCTCATTACACTTCTGCTTTTCATTTATAAAATACATGTATGCATCATTGTGCTGAATGGCATAGTAAAATATACAAACATAGACAATAGAGAATACAAAAAATAAATAGATAAAAAATGAGATCAGGAACCCTGGGTGGCTCAGTCGGTTAAGCATCCAACTTCAGCTCAGATTATGGTCACACAGTTTGATTCGTGAGTTGGAGCCTTGCATCTGGCTCTCTGCTGTCAGCTCAGAGGGGAGCCTGCTTTGCATTCTGTGTCTCCTACTCTCTCTACCCCTCCCCTGCTCGTTCTCTCTCTTTCTCTCTCTCAAAAATAAACATTAAAAAATATTTTAAATAGAGATCAACATGAAAGAAGTCATTTAAAAAATATCTTGCTAACCACATGGCATTTTACTATAATTAATATTTAAAGGATATATATGTACTTGAAGGATACATATTATTTGAAGGCAATATACGTATCTATACATATATACATGCAGGTAAAGTTGTATTTTAAATAGAACTTAGGACACAATCTTTTTTTGATTTGTATTTAACAGTTGTTTATACTCAGTAATACTGATGGAAGTGCCTGAGCGGCACCGTCCATCAAGATCTCGGCTCAGATCATGATCCCACAGTTCGTCAGTTTGAGCCTGCATCAGGTTCTGCAGAGCCTGCTTGGGATCCTCTCTCTCCTCTCTCTGCCCCTCCTCCACTTGTGCTTTCTCCCTCTTTCAAAATAAATAAATACACATAAGAGAAATCACAAATGTCACTGATGAAGAACTCAGTCTAGTATTGATAAGTTACTGCTACTACCATTCCCATTGCTATTTCCTGGTTTACTTACACCAGAAAATACATAGGTCTATTATTATCTTTTTACACGCCAAGACATCACTAGTGGTTCACACTCTGGAAGATGTGTGTACTCTTATCACACTGGAGAATTAAGCCCAAAGTTCTTTATCCAGCTTCAAAATTCTCTGTGACGTGACCCTAATCCATTCATCTTAGCACGGGGGCAGTCATTTGGAAGTCGAGCTCCCCATCTCCTGACCCAGCAGCCTCTCTTGCAGCAGTGCTTTGATCCATGCTGGGCCTCCACATGCACGCCCTGTCAGCTGTGAGAGGGCCACAGCAAGCACCTCTCAGCCATGCTTTGCCGCCTCACGTCTAGCACAGTAATGGACAAGGAACCCAGATCTTATTGAGAACTCACTCTTGACCTTACCGTATTAGTCAATAGTAAGTGTTCCATTATTTCAAATAAGTGACATTTTTGCTATCGTACCTGTTATTTCTTCTTGCATTCATGATGGACCAACCTCAATACTACCAGTATATCAGTAAAATGTATTTTTTCTTCCCTGCTTTTATTTTTAACTCTCCATACATGGTAAGTTTATATGAAAATAAAAGATATTTGGATGAATGAATCAGTAGATGAACAGAGTCTCTGGAATTATGTATAAACTGCTATTCACAGCAGGCTCTTTTCCCATATATTTTTAAGTAAACACAAGTTCTGATGTGCTGTGTTTATTTCTAATTAAAACACCCTCAAGTAACTCATCTGAAAAACAATCTTAGGTAATAATTGTGGGTAAAAAGTACTGTGATCTCATAGCATCCAGGCATTTTGAAACTGAGAATCTTCAACAATTTTTCTGAAACAGAAACAAGAAATTCACACTGGCACAATGGATTCAATATCCTGCCCTGTTCAATCATTTTACAAAAGAAGATAATTAAAATGTGTAATTTGTAAAGGGCATTTTCATTACTTCGAAATCTGCAACATGGGAGCTGACTCCTTATTATAGCTCGTATTACTTGGATATCTGTTTTTCTGGAAGCTATCTCCCTGAAGTTTTCTATGTCTTCGCTAGAAAATTTGTATATCTGTTTTTGTTTGCTTCTTTGCTCTTTTGTTCTTTCATCTGCCAGTTAAGTTATTTTTTTCCTTTTTCTATATTTTACCAGCTAGCAGCTCATTCATAAGTACCACATGAGATTCCTTCTTTTCACAGAAGTCCAGCATCTAGCTCAGGGAGATTTCACAAGTAGTTTCAAGTTCATGACTGATTATTGCTTGAGAGTTTCAGGTTTCACATTTTTATCCAGCAAACTTTATGTCGCCTTTAGGATTAGCTGGTCTTGTGGAAAGATAACCCACGAAGGCACAGAGATATTCTGTGGAGCCGTGTGACATTACAATGATGATACTGACTTATAACAAAAACAAACAAAAAAAAAATCCTGTTCAGCGGGACTTTATCTTGACCAACATACCAGTCCCTATGCTCTTCAGCTCCAGGCGCCATGGTCATAAACTTCTTCAATTTGCAGTCCTAAAAAAAGCAATTCCCAAACATTTGTGGCAACACTTGCACAAAAGAACCTATAGGGATTAGGATTTAGATACATACAGAAAACCTAAAGGTAACTAAAACCATCGAATATTTGATAGATACATACCAGGTTTCTTTTTTTTGTTTTGTTTTGTTTTTTTTAATTCAAACTGGACTTCTAGTGTCAAATTTTAAGAAACATGAACAAAGTCCTAATGAGTAAAAATTATTCCCACCCATATTTGGGATAGATCTTTCTGAGCATACTACAGTAGACAAACAGGCTTTCTTGGGTACTCTTCATTTCAGAGTAGCCAACCTTCATTTTAGAGCAACATTATTGTAATTGTTTCAGTATCATCAAACTGAAACTAGTCTGTCAATGAAATTTGATACAAGAAGAAAGCAAGTGAAAATACTGAACTTTCCTCTACCAAAGTTTCCCCAGGAATGACTGCACCTCATACCTTCTCTTCTTAAAATAGGTATTATGAGACCATCTTATTTTTTAATTAATTAATTTGTTTTAAAAGAGAGAGAGCCAGTGTGAGCAGGGGAGGGGCAGAGAGAGAGGGAGAGAATCTCAAGCAGGCTCCGTGCTGTCAGCGCAGAGCCCTCCACAGGGCTCCATCTCAGGAGCCGTGAGATCATGACCTAAGTGGAAATCAAGAACCGAATGTTTAACCACCTGAGCCACCCAGGCATCCCTGGGTCCATCTTATTCCTAATTTAACAGATTCACAGTGTATACTTCCATGTAATCATGAATATGTCTGTAAATACTTGAAAGAATGTGTGTGTATATAATTTGCATAACCTAAACATAAATCTTAAAGCAACATTTAGAAAGTAATGTCATATTTGACTTGCTAAAAGGAATGAGGCAAGTAAGCCTGAGAAGGAAGTATTCAAAATTAAACTCAGCTTTGTCATTTAGTGATAAACTCTCATGTAGCTCATAATATAATAATTTAAAAATCTTCTTTGTTCTGTGCCTACTTGAATTTTCTCTGAGTCATATGCTCTTTTCCTCATAACTTCTTAGTTTTTCCCAATTCTTATGTAACTGGCCTTTACTCCCTGACAGAAACATCTAGCAGATGAAAGGCTATTTGTATATTGTTTTATCTCTGCGCATATTCAGTTGGATATATGTCTTATATTTGTTTTTTGTATATATTTTAAGACATACAATCTCAGAAAATAATTTTTATCATTGTATTTTCTATGCATATGTAGAATTCAAAAATAGAATTTTAAACTTGGAGGATACAGTGTGACAAAACTATTTGAAGAATAACACATTCAAACTCATCATCAGTTATAGAAATAGTAGAAATAGTTTTAACTTGAAAAAAACAAACTAGTGAAATGATTAGATATTTTCTCCAGCTCTGAAATATTATTAAAATGTCTGTTAACCCACCAGTATTTTCTTTCTGGCATCAGTTGATTCTCTCAATAGCTTGTTTTTAAGTGGGTAAGATATTTTGATGCACTGCATATGTGATATATCCAGTCCATCTGCTATGAAAAAACCTGAAATTATCTCTAAATTAAACCAACAATTCCCAAAATAAACAACTAAATAAATATATAAGGCATATGGTACAAACTATTACTTTGGTGTATTGTCTAATCTTTAGAAAAAAACACATCTCACATTTACACTGTAAATCACAGCAAAGGAAAGCTACTCACAGTTAAAGGGGCAGTTAACTGACCTGCCCAGCCATCTAGTTAGTTCATTTAATGAAACTTAACACATGAAAGAAGGGGAAATTGCTGGTGTAAAAGCTAAATGAGACAGGAGCTATCTGAGTACATGAATTTTGTAAGGGACCTGGGAACTGCCATGCCTACTTTCCTTATCCAGGTTTGTTATAAGCTAACAGACTAAAAAACATTTCTTTCTGAGAGCAGTTGGGCCAATGAAAAGAAAGGTGGAAAATGTGGCTTAATTCTACTTCTCAAGGGAGAACTGAAAAGAACAAAGAGATGACACTAGCTGTCACGGCCATGTTTATAATACAGCATCTTTAAGAATCACAGTAGCCTGAGTCACCAGGTCCATTTTTTGCTTAGTTTCTAACTGTTCAGTGCCACTTACTGCATTTCAATTAGAAAAACAAAAGTAGATAAAATTACTTATTTCACATTTTTAATCATGGGCAATGTTATAGAATTTTTTTCCTCATCCTATTATCAACTTTTTACAGTTGAAAGTTGTGTGTGTATGTGTATGTGTGTATATATATACCTAGGTAAATAAATAAATAAATAAATAAATAGGAAATAAAGAATACTTAGAGCTCCCAAGTGGAATAAAATCAGTATGAAAGCTGTATGCAGCCTTCGAGGTAGTCAAAAATAATGACATTTCATTGTATGGCATTGATCTTGCATACTTTAACTTTGATTTAAAAGGGAATGTTGGCAGGCAATTAACCTACATATAAAGATTTGTATAATAGGAAGCTCTTTTTGAATTGCTAATCGGTAATTCCTTTTTTCCCCTAGCAGCCCATTGAGGACTCCTATTTTTTAATGTGAACTCTGTCTCATATATTAGCATCAACTCTTTCAGCTGTCCTTGGTGTCTACTCTTCCATGAGTCCTCCCTAGAGCTGGTTCCTCTTTCTATTTCGTAGGAGGTAGACTGTATAAGGGGAAAAGAGCTGAAATACAAAGGCCTGCTGGAAAATGCCAGCATCTCAATAGGTATCTTATCGCTTATGCACCTTGACAACTATGAATTGATTAAAAGGAATTAGAATGGGAGGAATACAATAAGATTAAAAAAACACAGAAATTAGATGTCATTGTTTTAGAGAAACAGAGATCACATATCAAGAGAGACCAGTTATTAATCAAGAAACTTAAGGGTATTAATGGGGACTGCAATGAGACTTGGTTCAGTGACCACATGTGAAAGAGAAAATGTTAGGAAAGCATCAGCCTTACTAAGAACCATAACTTCAACTTAAATTTTTATAACATCTGGCCTAGGAAACATTAAGTCCTTCCTTATATCCTGGGACTGTATTCAATATTATCAAATTATTTTATAAGAAAATGGTTTAATTAATAGCATCTATTGTAACCGTGTTCAACATCTTAAGCCTTTGAAAATCAACATCTTTGAAAATCTGGTCTTATCCTATCTTTCAAAATTTATGTTCCAAATGCCTTCCTACACAAATCTATCTTACCCAAATAAGTCTGTCAGCTTTTCTTTAAGTATACCTCTATCATTATTCCTACCTCTATTGATTTTTTTCTTGCCAAAAGTCATTAATTCTTTATTGTACAGTCGGTACATTGCTATTAAGTGCACTACTTTCCAAATATGTTCTTGATAAAGTTTCTTGATAATAGTTTCAATCACTATTCCAACTCTTTGATGTTTAGGAGAAAGGAATGGGGTGTAGCTTCCTGATTGTGTCATTCAAAGTGCTACCTATTTCTCCAACTTTATGTGAGATCTGATTTGATGATCCTGTTCTTTTTATCTTCGTGCCCGATGAAAGATGCAGTAATTCAGGTGTGAAGTGATAAGACTTAGACTAAACTAGTGAGAGTAGAAATGGAGATTAAAGATAGCTAAGTAGATAGAAGAGGTGAATGAAAGATTAGAAAATGATTGTAAGACATGAGAAAATAAGGCTGTGGGGATAAAGCTGGATTATATGGAGAAATAATGAGTTCCTTTTGAACATATTAAATTTGAAGAGATATACAAAACTACATTTGGTACATGTATTCTTGATAATGTACATATCACTATATATATTTATATGTGCATGTTAACATATAGAGTTTCATATATAAGACCATGAATTCTTTCATTAATAGGCAAAATAATAAAGCTTCAAGTATGGTTTTCATACTATACAGTTTTGCCTTATAAGCCCTGTTATTAGGCCCTGGTCATGATGTGAATACACTTCCGTTATATGAGGCTAGAGATTAGGTAAGACATTAGGGCTGAAGATAATACTATAAAGTGATATTAACATAGAAGTGTCAGTTGAAATCATGCAGGATAAATTGGCACAGTTAGCAAGGAGGGAGAAATAGGGACAGCGTCACCCACAGCCAAGAATTATCCTACTGAAAAAAAAAAAAAACCAAACAAATTACTTTTGTATCAGTTAACTATCATTGCCTCACAAATCATACTAACATGCATGGTTTATAACAACCCATTTTTATTATTTCACAAAAGTCTAGAAGTCATCTGGGTGTCTCTGCCAATGGAGACCACACTCCGCAGCCACACTCACCAGAACTCAGCTGAGTTTGTTCACGCAACTCCAGTCAACTGGAGAGGTGGCTGAAAACTGGCTAGTCCAGAAGGCCTCCGCTGGATAATTTGTCTTAGTTTCATATGACCTCTCATTCACAGGCAGACGATCTTAGTCTTCTTATTATAATAGGAGCATAATAAGAAGGCATCTCAGAGCCTTGACAGGGCAAGGACACACTGTCACATTGTTTTAGTTAAAGTAAGAGTCAAAAGGCCAGTCTAGATTTAAGGTGTTCAGGTTGCTTGTTCAAGTTTGCACAGGGAGAGACACGACCGGAGCTAGAGTTCAGGCCTTTCCTTGCTCCAATGCTCTTTGCATGATGCTGGGCACCAAAGTACGCGACATTGAATGGAGGATGCACTAGCATTGCAAATGGTTTTATCTGCAAGAAGTTTACTTTTCTTCTGAGCATATAAAGTGTAAAGGGATGACATTATAAAACCTGATGCATGCAGTTAAAAAAAAAAGGAAGATAATAAAGAGATCTCCCAAGGCAGCATCTGATTAATTGCAATAAGTGACAGAATTCCACAGAGAAAAAGATTAAAATAGCTGGAGGAAATGCCTTATTAATCAGTGTTTTCGAATAAGTTGTGGAGCATTTTGTGAAAAAGAAACTACAAGAAAAATTTTTATATATTCTCAGGGTCAATCATGGATTCTCCATCCCCCTGCATGAACTTACATGTAAGAGGAACACAGCGAAATCTTGAGAAATTCAGGGTCAGAGCCAGGAAGTTTTGAGGGGGAGGGGTTTACCGTGCTGATTCAAAAGTGCAGCTGTGAAGGTGTGCCTGTTGGGGGCGCTGCAAGGGATACACGGGACAAGACTTTGGACAAGATGGAGGACAACAAGACTTTGGACAAGGTGGAGAGCATGGGAAAAGAGATTTCCCAGACTCGTTACTTACTTCTAGATGGAAGACAGAGCGTGCTGTGTGTGTGTGTGTGTGTGTGTGTGTGTGTGTGTGCGCGCGCGCACTTACATACATGTGTATGTGTGTGTGTGAGGGGGCTGAGGGGCAGGAACAGATGGGGAGGAAGCTGATTCCATATCTGCCTTAAACAAACATATAACTTAAAAGCACATTAAATATTTACTTTCTGGGCAATCAAAATTGTAAGCGCATGGAGGCGGTAATGAGGGGCGGCGGCGGTGGGGGGGTTGGAGGGGCACTGAGGGAGCGTGCATGAGCGAGAGCATCAGAACCATCCCGCCAGTTAGTCAGGATTTTACCTTGTTATGGAACCCCTGCTAATCTGCTTTGTTAAAATAGTCCAGCCCTGTGTCTATATTGTTTGGATTATCAAATTTTAAACATTTGACATGTTGAGGTTTATCTTTGATGTGCTGGCAGGAACACATCGCTCAATATGAAATTAAGATAACGGTGGAGGGTGGCTGGGGCACAGAGAAGCAGAGAAGTTGGGTTCTGATGAGCAAGATCGCTGTGTACATCCAGGGAAGAGCACTTCGCTGTTCTTCATGACGACCTTTCTTCATTAGTGCAAACTATGATGAATTACTAAGTGACACTATGGACCAAATAATATATGGCACGGAGATAATGAAGAGTATAAACATGCATGTGGGGCAGAAACTACATCTAATAAATTAATTAGAAATAAAGCGGAGAGGAATATTTCAAAATAAAAGAGGCACAGTTCTCCTAATGAAAAGTGATTCTGTGGTGGTTTTTCTGCTCATTTCTCAGTTAGGTCCCCAACTCCTACTAAAAATCATTTTGTATTAGAATGATTGTATAAGTAGAAACATTATCTAAATACCCTTGCTGTTTCCTTAAAGATATTTGGCAGGATTGGATTATTTGTACAATGTTATATTCTGTCAAGAAATTATTGGAGAAAAGCTGTTAAATTTTTAATTTCTGCCAGAACACTTTAGGTGGCAGGAAAATGAACTTTTTAATACACTGGCAACCGATTAAATAACATCTTTAAATATGGCTTGACATTTATTTGAAAGACTTGTGTATTTTTTCCTCTTTTTATTAAATTATGGCTGTCACCACATAAAGATGAAAAGAATATATTTTTTTAAAAGACCACGGATACAATAAGCAGCCATCAGGTTTGTTCGGTCTATTGAAAAACTTGCTTTTCTCAGCAGGTTGGCTTCTTAATGATCTTACCATCTTAGAGCTCCGCTGCACACTTTGCTTAATGATCTAGGCATATATTTTTATTTTCTCTAAGCAGTGCAGTTGTTGATTGCATGTGTTCCTGTCATTTGGTAAAAGTGGAAGTGGTTACCCTAAATCTTGGCTTCCGGTTTTTGATTTCCCTTGCAACGCTCTCTTCATCCATTTTTTTCTAACAAGGCCTCTCTCCTTAATTAAACATAAGTTTGAACACTAACTACTAAATTTATTTTTTTCTGACTTTTAAGTTTAAAACTACTCATTACATACTGTCATTTTAACATAGAGTAAATGAATGAATTTTAATTCTAGAATGTGAGGCATCAATAAACATATTTGAAGAAGAGCTTCTGACAAAGGCTTCTGAAGACAATCATTATAGAAACCTGAGTCGTAACGTTGACTCCTGGTGGACTCTTCATTAGTAACTAGATGTAAGCAGTGTTATATACAAAGCAGAGGTTTGGGAGATAAGGACTATGTAGTTTCTACATGATTTCCAGTAGATTGAGAATCTCAAGAAATAAATTAAGTTCAGTCTTAGAATGAAGAGGTGTTTAAAATGCTTTGAATATATTAAAATACATTTTAAAATATATTCAGTAATAACCTTTAGCTACTTAAACTTAAAATAATAAAGTTACATGGATTCTAATTGATGTGCAATGTAGATCCTGATTACCAAAGCAAAACTAACTCTCCAAACTATTTTATTATAATTTGAGTATAGTTGACACAATGTTACATTAGTTTCAGGTGGACAACCTGGTGATTCTACAAGTTTATACATTACGCTAGGCTCTCTAGGAGTGTAGCTATGGTCTGTCAGCATACAAGGCTATTGCAATATCATTGACTATATTCTTTATGCTGTCCCGTGAATTATTCACTCTAACTGGAGGCCAGTATCTCCTACTTTCTTTCACTCATTTGGCCCATCCCCCCCTCCTCTGGCAACCATCAGTTTGTTCTCTGTATTTGTAAGTTTGATTCTGCTTTTTGTTTACTCATTTTGTTTTTTAAATGCCACATATGAGTGAAAGCATATGGTATTTGTCTTTCTCAATTCAGCTTATTTCATTTAGCATAGTACCCTCTAGGTCCGTCCACTTTGTCGCAAATGGCAGGATCTCATCCTATCTTATGGCTGCATACTATTTCAGTGTGTGTGTGTGTGTGTGTGTGTGTGTGTGTGTTACATCTCCTTTATACATTCATCAGTTGATGGACACTTGGGGTGCATCCGTATCTTGGCTATTATAAATAATGCTGCAATAAACATAGGAATGCACGTACCTTTTCAAATTAGTGTTTTCATTTTCTTTGGGTAAATACCCAGTAGTGAAATTACTGAATTATACAGTATTTCTATTATTAATTATTTGAGGCGCCACATACTGTTTTCCACAGTATTGTACAATTTACCTTCCCAGCAATAGTGTATGAGAGCTCCGTTTTCTCATGTTATTTGCCAATAATTGTTATTCCTTGTCTTTTTTAATTTTAGCCATTGTGGCAAGTATATGGTGATACTTCATTGTGGTTTTGATTTTCATTTCCCTGATAATCTCATTAATGATGCTAAACATCTTTTTATGTGTCTATTTTGTGTATCCAACACTATACACAAAAAATAAACTCAAAATGGGTTAGATCTAAATGTGAGACGTGAAATCATAAAAACCCTAGAAGAGAGCACAGGCAGTAATTCCTCTGAGATTGGCCATAGCAACATTTTTCTAGATAACCTCCTAAGGCAAGGGAAACAAAAGCAAAAATAAGCAATCAGGACTTAATCAAAATAAAAAGCTTTTCACAACAAAAGAAACCATCAATAAACCAAAAAGGCAACCTACTGAATGGGAGAAGTTATTTGCAAATGATATATCCGATAAAGGGTTAATATCCAAAATATATAAAGAACTTATACAACTCAACACCAAAAACAGCAATCCACTTTTAAAATGAGGAGCTGACCTGAGCAGACATTTTTCAGAGAAGACAAACCCTTCAGACTTTTTGATGTCAGCTGACCTCTAACTTGTGTGAAAATTCATGGCCCTAGGGCCCAAATCTGGTCTATACTGTAATGTACACTTGCTATGCACTTCAGGGGGAGGTCTTAATTCTTTCATCTGCATTTTAAGCTTCAAATACAAACCAGCTACAGTTTCATAGTTTTACACTTACCAGTAGGTATTTTGGTAAATGTAGAAATTCCTGTCTTTCTAAGTAAAATTCATAATACTCTTATCATCTAGTAGAACTGAAGACAAGCACCTCAGATGCTCATCAGTGTTCTTCTTTTGGCTCTTAATTAAATCTGTGAGTTTTCAGTGGCCAGCGGTTGCTTCCTGTCCCAGACGCTCTCAATGCGGGTGAAAAATGCTGATTTAATGGACACGTGCCTGTGAGTGGTCCTCTGCTCTAAGCCCTGGTAGCTCTTTCAAGCTATTCCAATGGCAGCTCTATATAAATAGATCATTTGGTCTAAACCTCTAATATTTTAACAGATTTATCTCACATTCGTTGGTCTCCAACATGCTACTGTATTTGGAATGAAACAGGATTTGGGAAGTAGAAGGCTTGGGTTGAAGGTCTAGTTGTATCATTTCCTGCTTATGTGACATTAATCGCTGAGCTGTTCAAGCTCTAGCTTCCTGATCTGCAAAATGTTAACACTGTCAGTGCTAGGAGGACTAAAGACCGATGCTATTTATTTAATCATCCGCACACATCGGCTTCTCCTCTTCCAGTGGTATTCCCAGTTTCCTCTTGTGAACTTCTGTCCTGGTCCCAACCTGAGTTGCAGCCCTGGAATCACCTAAGAATCATAGAATTTCTCAGAAGAGGCTAGATAGACCA
Organism: Helogale parvula; assembly: GCA_004023845.1. Taxonomy (NCBI): domain Eukaryota; kingdom Metazoa; phylum Chordata; class Mammalia; order Carnivora; family Herpestidae; genus Helogale; species Helogale parvula. Next base: position 2,894 of record PJEM01010784.1, on the reverse strand, counting down.
GGCCATTATCTTCAGGGCCGCTGACTGGCAACTATTTCAACTCAGCCTTGGAACTAAAGTGTCGATGTGTGTTATTAGGCCTTTTGCCCTTGTCCTGGAACTGACAGGCAGGTGCACTCTTTTCTGGCTCATGAGCAGTCACAGGCTTATTGTTAAGAAGTAGCTGGGGCGCCTGGATGGCTCAGTCTGTTAAGCGTCCCGCTTTGGCTCAGGTCATGATCTCGCAGTTCCTGGGTTCGAGCCCCGCATCGGGCTCTGTGCTGACAGCTAGCTCAGAGCCTGGAGCCTGTCTTCAGATTCTGTATCTCCCACTCTCTCTGACCCTTGCCTGCTCATGCTGTCTCTCTCTGTCTCTCAAAAATAAATTAAAAAACATAAAAATAAGAAGTAGCCATTTCATTTCACGCCATTAGGGCTGCAGATTACTGTGCCGCTTGGAGGCCATCCACAGCAGGCTCAGTCCTAGCCCCACCCTGCTGCCTTTCCTCACCTCCTCAAACCTGTCTATCTTGTTCTCTCATCAAACTGTTGAGTTGCCAACTTGTATGAGCCTTAACAACCCATTGAGTTTCCCCGGGCGCAACTAAGAGGCATCTTTCACATACCTAACCTTGAGATTCATATCCAGTTTATGCCAGTTTATCAAGCACTTGTTGACTGAGTTTCCCTAATAGATTTGAAGACACAAGTGTTTTTGTTCCTGTGATATTTAAGATTATGTTTTAAATACAGTTGACACTGAATAAATTAATGTTGAGTAAATGAATCAGAGAATGGACAAATACATAAATTACATTGAAAATGCTCTTTAAATGCATGTCTCTTCAATAAGAACAAAGAATCATAAGGCAAGATTTTACCACCCTCAAGCTCATTTATTGGTATATTTTAATTCTCCTGCTTGCACATGACCTTAAACTGTTCTTCCAATGAAAGCTATTCAAGAGGATGACAGATTTTCTCCAGGGATTGAATTTAAACCACTTTTGACTATCAAGTGCAGTCTTAAAACAGATATGTTAGGAGTCCCTTCTATTAATATGAATAGGAAAAATGAACTACATGTCCAGCCATCATTCCGACTAAGAGCTCAGTTCAAATAACTTTTAAAATGTCAAGTTTTCACAACTGAAAATAAAAAACAAACGAGCTTGAGATGCTGTATTCTTACAGAAGACAAGTAAACAGTGATACCATTAAAGTATTTTACAAATGGCCATAACTATGTATCAAATGCCAGCTCACATGGCATTAATTATTTTATGGATGTCCCTTTAAAATATGCATGTATCTTACGGTTCAAAATACGATCAGATTAGACCAAAATCATTTTATGTTTTAATGACTGACCATCCCAAAAAAGCAAAATATAGATTCTATGTTTTTCCTCTTTTTTTAAAAAACATGTTTATTTATTTATTTTGAGAGAGAGAGAGAGAGAGAGAGAGAGAGAGAGAGAGAGAGAGAAAGCATGAGAAGGGGAGAGGGGGAGAAGGAGAGAGAATCCCAAGCAGGCACCACACTGTCAGCACAGAGCTGAATGCAGGGCTGGGTCCCACGACCCTGGGATCATGACCTGAGCTGAAATCAAGAGTCAGACGCTCAAATGACTGAGCCACCCATATGCCCCTCTATGTTTGTTTGTTTGTTTTTTTAACTAATTGCTTATTTTCACTGGTCACTGTCAAGAAGTAACTTGGGGATAAGTATCTTCTTTCTAAAGAACAGAAAGAGTCTTGAATTTTAAAACATGTATTTATCATGTTATGTTTAAACATATCTATGTGAAAGAATGTCTGAACTGTAAGATGATCTGCTTTAGCAAATTTTTATCCAGGTGTCTGTGAAATTATTTTCAGACTCTTAATATGACATTCATTTACATATTCCACAAGGGACTAACATATTTGGAACTGTCATTGCAACAGGGTGATAAATTAAATTCAGGTGAAACATTAGTCTGTATACCCTGAAGGAACAAGTTCCAAAATTCACCCCTAAGTGGCTCCATGATTGATACTTTTCCTGTTGTCCCACTTCTTAAAAAGTTCTTTCCATTCCCAATTTCACCCGTAAGAGGCTCCATGACATACTTTTTGGGGAAAATTCCACTTTTTAAAAAACCTTTTCTATTCCCATCACTTTTCTAGGTTAATTAACTGAGACTTGTTTTGCCTTTAATATAAATGTATGGCATAATTACGAAATAAAAAATAAGAATGATGGTCCTATTAAATAGTCAATATGAGATAAAAAGCCAATTAAAACCCCAGATGGAAGTGATGCCTGGGAGAAAATAGTATAAATGGATAACAGTAATCAGTTGATTGGTTTATAGATCCAAAACTCCTCCGGGGATGTTTTAAATCCAGATAGTGACCTAGGATGCTGAATTTTGCATCTGGGAGCTTTTATTGAACTCAAAGATGCTTAGAAGGCTATGTTCCCTCTTGGGTTCACATCCAAGGAAGACTCAAACGCGACTTAATTCAGTCAGGGTCTGGAATCAATTGCACACAATAAATTCACTTTAGATGATCTTGTCAAATAAGCTGGAATCTGCCCCACTATAAAATTCTAAAGATCAGATACAAGGTCATAATTTTAGGGAAATGGCAGAATTTTAGTGGCTCAATATTTGCCCATTTATTTATTGTTCTCTGTAGAGTTGTAGTCATCCTGTGTGTTTCTGGGGCCTGCAGGATGATGCTGTTCCCTTGACTAGCTTGCATCCAAGGTTTGACAATAGAACCACATTTGCCACGTGCGATTCCCCTTCTCTGTAAGTGATTCAAAATTAATAACGTGGTCTCTCAAGTGTTGTAAGAGAGATCATAACCCAGAGATCATTTGCTATCTGTATTCTGGGTCAGAAGTAAGACAAAATAAAAGAA
>PJEM01010783.1:0-59310 GCA_004023845.1 Helogale parvula | reverse complement strand
TTTCCTATATAAAAGGTAGCTACTTTTTTGCATGGACCTCAAGTATATTGTAGTATAGAGGTGGAATTTAAGGAAAGGTATTAAGCAGGCTGTGTTTTAGCTTATGGGCAAGTAATAAATTGTATCATTTATCTTGAATGTATCATAGATAAGCTGCTATATAACGATTGCCACTTCAGATAGCTGTGAAATTAGGTGACTAACTAGTTGTTACTTAACCTTCTAATTTCTGTATAAGTCTCTTACATGAAATAGAAGTTGGGGTTTTGATTTTTTACTTTGCTTTTCTATTTGGAGTGTCATTGTAACTACTGTACTGTAAATGATGGAAAATAATTGCATATGTTAAAAAAATAAATTGTGTTATATTCAAAAAAAAGAGAAAAAAATAAAAATAATGATTCCCTAAAGGAAAAAAAAGAATGATAAAGGAAACACAGTGTTGACATACAGTACAGAGGAATAACACTCCACTAGGACAGTGAAGGAAATCCTGCCATTCGACAACACTGATGGATCCTGAGGGCATTCTGCCAAGTGAGATGAGCCAGAGAAAAGTCAAATACTGTATTATATCACTAATATGCAGAGTCAAAAAGCCAACCCCAAGGAAACAGAGAGTACATTGGTGCTTACCAGGGCCCTGGGGGCAAGGGAACTGGAGAGATGTTTTTTGAAATGGTATCACCTTGCAACTAAGAGAGAAGTAAGTATGGAAACCTAGTGTATAGCATGATGACTATGAGGTGCTCCTCCTACTGAAGCCCTCATGCTTCCTTAGGAAGACTTCTCATACAACTTACACATTCTTAAAGAACAATGCTTCAAGGGACAGACTTATGTTTGCACGGTGGGGGAGATGGAGGACACTGCACTACCTCCTAGGTATGGGGGAAGCCTTCACATTCTCTCCCAGAGAGTCAATGACTCCCCTTCTCTCAATCCTGTCCATCTATAAACTCGTGAAAAATTTGGCAAAGGCTTCAAAGACTTCTTCACTTATAATCTGTAATCAAAGAGAACAATTTTGTGACTCATCAGAATGAAGACAGCCCCCACTCCAAACGGCACTAACAACCCAATGAATCTCCAAGGATAATATGCAACTGTAATGACATCTGTTTTATATCAGTTGGTTCAAGTCTGAGAAATCTGGCAAATCAGCAGTCAGTGTTGTTACACATCTTGTTCTCTTTTCAAATAGATCCCAGGACCTAAAGTGTTATGTTCTCCTTTACACAAAGAAAACTGGTCAAAGTTAAAACCCTGCCTATCTCATTATCTACTTCCTCTCTGGCTCTTGAAGATTCCTAGAAAATATCAGAATTAGAGTAACTCTAACCATCTATTCCACATATTATATCACACCATACACACCATAAATCCCTAGCACATAATATATTCAACACAGACAACTTCCCATATTTGTTCTTAATCTGCAATATTTAATATTCAGTAATGCTACTCTTATATTGAATTTTCACACAAGTCTACTCACACCAAACATAAACAGATGCTTGAAATATCAGATGATTTGATAATGTGAAACACCTGCTGTATCAAAGGTAAATTTTCCATACTTAGTGGGAGAGAGAGATTCGAGTCCTCAAAAATTGCTATTGGCTATGATATGGATTTTGAAAATCATCTTCCATCAGAATCCCCATGAAAATAGAAGCAAGAAACAAAACCATCAGACTGCTAAGTAAATGGGAAGGAAGGGACTATATCCTTCATTCTAATCCTCTTTATGATTCAAATCACCTTTTTCGTTACAAGATTATAGCTGGTAGAGACTGGGATGTGACCAAACTTATTGGATGATTAGCCCTGAAAGAGACCTTAGCTATCTCGGACTCTCTTCCCCTGCAGACACAACCAGGCTAACTGTATAGCATTATCTGAGTTGAAAGGCACATCCTCTCTCACTTTTTATTCCCAATAGGGTCAGAAATACAGAACATGGGATGCCTGGGTGGCTCAGGTGGTTAAACCTCCAACTTTGGTTCAGGTCATGGTCTCACGTTCCTGGGTTCAAACCCCGCGTTGGGTTCTGTGCTGACAGCTCAGAGCCTGGAGCCTGCATCAGATTATATGTCTTCATGTCTCTCTACCCCTCTCGCTCTCCTGCTCTGTCTCTCTCTGTCTCAAAAATAAATAATACATTTAAAAAAATTTTTTAAAGGAATACAGAACAAACATCCACCACTACCATGTCTGGATTATGTTGCATCAAAATATTTGAACACAAGGTCTCCACACAAAATGGGACCTCTGTCAGGTATCACTCCAATACAGTCAAAGGTCTGACACGGAGCAGAGCTCCATCTCCCAAGCAAAAGGAAGTTACAAGTTTCTAAATCTTAACCTTCTACAAGTACTTGCAGATTATTTATAAATGATGACGGCATTTCCCCTGTGGAGTGAAAGTATGAACCTCCTAGAGACTTAAAAATTTTTTATGTTTTTTATTTATTTTTGAGAGACAATGAGAGACAGCACGAGCAGAGGAGGGTCAGAGAGAGAGGGAGACACAGAATCCAAAGCAAGCACCAGGCTCTGAGCTATCTGTCAGCACGGAGCTTGATGCGCGGCTCAAACCCAGAAACCGTGAAATCACCACCTGAGCAAAGCTAAACACTTAACCAACTGAGCCACCCAGGCGCCCCTGAACCTCCTAAGGACTTAAAGGTATTCGTGCTTGCATCAATTCGCTCTCAGTCCATTTGGCATAGTATCTTTATCCAAAGACAGTATGACTTTTCCTATAGTCCACTCATGTGCAAATTATTTTAAGTTTTCTGATAGGACAAATCTGGACAGGACCTCAGCAGTACCATTCCTTCTTCTGTAGCCTCCTCAAGGCATCTTTGATTTCCTTGTTCCTCAGACTGTAAATCAAAGGATTCAACATGGGGATAACCACAGTGTAAAAAACTGATGCAAATCTGTCAAAGCTGGAGGAACCGCCAGAGCTGGAACTCAAATAGACAAAGATACTCGAGGTATAGAAGAGGGACACTGCTGTGAGATGAGAAGCACAGGTGTTGAAAGCCTTGGACCTGCCTTTAGCTGATGTGATCTTCATGATGGAAATGACAATATAGCAATAGGATATTATGATGATAAAAGAATTTATTATTCCAAAGATCACTGTTAATATAGCAGTCAAGAGTTGTACAAAAAAAGTGTCAGTGCAGGACAGGACTAACAGTTGGGGCATGTCACAGAAGAAGTGGTGGATGACATTAGGTCCACAGAAGTGAAGCTGTAGTATGGCACACAACTGGGATACAGAAGCAGAGAGTCCGGCCAGATAGGACCCCAGTACCATCCAAATACAGCGGGTGGGTGACATGACTGATGAGTAGAGAAGAGGATTACAAATGGCGGTGTATCGATCATAAGCCATGGCTGTCATCAGACAAGACTCACTCAGTCCCATGACTGAAAAGACAAAGTCCTGAACAGCACAACCCACAAAGCTGATAGTTTGCTTCTCTTCCAAAAAGTGGGAGAGCATCGTGGGGGCTGTGGAGGTCACATAGCAGATATCCATGAAGGACAGGTTACTGAGGAAGAAGTACATCGGCGTGTGGAGGTGAGAGTCCATCCTTATTAAGATGATGAGGCCCAAGTTCCAAGTCAGAGTCGTCATGTAGATCAGCAGGAATACAACAAAGAGCACTGCTAGGATTCTGGGGAAATCAGAGAATCCCAAAAGGATGAAATAAGTGACCTCTGTAATATTTCCTCCCCCAATCATTTGCTCTGTGCTTCTAAAGTCAGAGAAGTAACAACGAATATTCAGCTGACTCAGGTGAAATGACACCACTACATTTCTCATGTGTGTCACTCTTTCCTCCTCTGAGTACTGGGAAAGAAGTGATATCTCACTCTCCCGATGAGAAGACCCCAACTTTTCATCTCAAATTGTCAAGAAGTAACTTTAGTGTTTCAGTTTCTCAATTATTTCATGAAGCGTCATGCATGTTAAAGATGTATGTTCAAACGGGACTGAAAAAACACAAAAATGCTGTGATTCCTACAGATATCATTAACTGACAGTTTCTTAAAGCGTTTGATGATTCTTTATGGGACTGCTGCTTTGTAAGATCATAAGTGGCATCACCCCAGATGAAAGCTGAGATAGCCCTTCAGTTCCAGATGGCCCTCTAGATAAATTTTTAAATTTTCTTCGTTTACCCTTAAGAAAAGTTAATTTACCCATTTGTAGTAATTTCACAAACTTTTATGTAAATGTGCTTGATACCTCTTCTACCTGGCCAAGAAAACTATATCATAACTACTCTGATACTATTTTTTTGAGGCACAGCATATGTGCTCAATACAGTTATGTAACAAGTCCTTGGGGCATCTTCATACAAGTGGACCTAAGGGAGGCTAGTGTAGCCCCCTACTACCCCAACATTTTTCAATTTTAGTGTGCTCTCCTACTTGAGATACAGTATGGTACTGTGGTTAAAGGTTCAGATTATGGAGTTTTGTCTAATACCTGTCACTTTATGAATTCATCCCAGTAGCTGAAATACACTAAGACTGACTTGCTCACAATAAAATGAGAACATTAGGAGCCCCTGGACCATAAGATTCCTAGGTGGGTTATAAGAAAACTCATGAGCATGCTGCTCAGAACACATTTGTACACAGTAATTGTTCAACAGGTGTTCCTGTTAATATAGGGGATTGCTTACAGAGAGCCATGAGTGACAGCTGGACCCATGGATAGGACTGTCAATGGTGCTAGAGCTGTATGGGTTAATTTGAAGTATTTCCTGAGATGTCACTGGTCTTGTAGACTGCAGGCATCATTGTCCCTAGGCAGATGCGGATTCAGACCTCATCTAGAAGCAAATCAAACCACCTGCAGCCAGGAAGACACAAGTTACATAAGCAATTTTATTTAGTTTGCTTGAATTTAATTACACTAGATCCATTGACACCACCATCAAGCTATGATGGGCTTTAAGACAAAGAAAACATAAGTAGTTTCAATTCCACGTACTGCACGGCTGTAGCTCATAATGCTTTATTGATACAGTCATCATATTACAGCTTACCAACAGATTCATAATAGATTGCAGCTACGGCCTGTGCTTCGTAAACAATCTGTCCCTCCTTGACATGGAAGAGTTAATCATGGGAGACAAGCTAAGCAAAGACAAACTTAGACAAACTACATTTTTCAAAGGAAAACTTTGAAAAAAGATTAATAATTAAAAAGATATAAACTTTCACATATTAAAAAGTAATATAAACACTGATAACTCACTATCCTTACAAAAGAGACATGTGTCAAAAGAATATATAGAAATTATAGAAATTTTATATATTAGTAAGAGTTCAATATATGATTAATTTAGTATTTTGAATTGATAAAGGATAAACTTTTGAAAAACATTTATATAATCTAAGTATGCAGAAAATATATCTGAACTATAGCAACAAAACAGAAACTAGAAGAGAAAAATATGATACAACAATTTAAAACTTGGTTATGTCAAAAAATCTTCTGAGTAAAATACTCTTCAAATACAATTGATGAGGGAAAAATAGTCACAAAATATCATAAAGACAATTTAGTAACGCCTTTAATATGAAAGGAATAACACAAACGATGGGGCACTCACATTTACAACTAATGAAGGTACAAATGATTGTATTTTTCTGGAAGAATTTTCTTTGCGTTATTTTTCTCTCTCCATCACTCTGTCTCTCTCACACAAACACTAACACACATGTGACCCAACTAAAAATGCGAAAATAATGACTGGTGTGATTTTATGGCCTTATTTAAATGTCTCTCTATTTGATAAAATTTCAACAACTCCTATAAGAAACAAGTTAAGATATACACATCCTTAATCATACACACTAATTGAGAAAGAAAAGGTGAAGGGAAGGGAAAACAATGGGGAGAGTGAAAAAGACAGAGAAAACAGACTTTCAGGACTTCCTGAATTTTACCTACTGACCATATCACCCTTACCAAGTTATTCACCTCTCTGCCTCAGTTGCCTCATCTATAAACAGGGCTAATAATACTACCCCATAGGATTGCTGCAAAGACCAAATGACACAAAGATCTTAAACACTAAGGGCTCAATAAATGTTGGCAATTATCACCCTCAATAAGGCAATACGAATACAGAAAGGTCAAGGAACTCTTCACGCAATTATTTTCTCAATTAGATGGTCTCTGAGCCTAGACTCAAGAATATTGTCAATGATTCTAGTTATTTCTCTCTCGTTTTGTTCTGTTGTCTCCCAGTCACCTGTAACCTCCCGATGCCACTTTTCGTGTTGTACCACCACCAAGCACTCTTGAGCTGATGATACTACGTACAGTGCATGGTCCAGTGCAGATGTTTCACTATTTAGTGACAAGCATCTTGTATCCTAAGGTTTGCATAACTGAATAAATACATGCTTGAACAAATGGTTCTTTTGCCCACTTTTGAACGTAAAACTAAAACTGTCTTATTTCATTTCAGTTATGGTTTGGGGAGTTGAAAATCTTTCTGTTTATTGTTAAAGTGCTGCAAATATGATCTCTTCATTATTTTATCCAAGATGAGTTAGAGACAATGAGAACATTTTGAAAAAAAAATTTTCATGCACAACATCCTACATACACAAACATAAACAATCAATCTTGAAAATTAAGTCAAGCTCCTGATCAATCACTTGCAGTAACACTCTTTACTTTCTTATTACATTCTGGTAACAAGAGGCAGCCAGAGCCAAAAGAATTTTCTGTTACTCATTATTCTCCCAATAAAGATGAAGAACTCTGGACTGTTAAATAATTCATGATAAAATTGATCCTAAAAACTTACCTTGCTAAAATTTTGTAATATACAGGAAGAGGGAAAAATTCTGAATATATTCACTCTCTTCAATTAATTATTTGCATGTGTTCAGAATATCCCGACAGTTAGGCGAAGAAAAGGTGACTGATGTAAATATTGGTTAGAGACGAGGTTATAGATAATCGACACGTTTTCCAATACAATCTACTAAGACATGGCCACTCTGTAAGGCTGTTCAGGGTATAAAATATGGTAAAAGAGAGAAGCTGTTGCTGAATGAAAAACCATGTAAGTTAAATAAACAAAGAAACAAAAAAGGTTAAAAGAGACAGTAAGACCAACAACAACCAAGGTGTTGGATGACTGAGTTGGTTAAGCGGTCCGGCTCTTGACTACACCTCTGGTGATGATCTCAGGGTTTGTGAGAGCCAGCCCAGCAACTAGCTCCATGAGGAATGTGGAGCCTCCTTGGAATCCACTCTCTCCCTCTCTTTCTCTGCCCCTCCCAAGCTATCCCACGTGGATACACACACTCTCTCAAAAAAAAAAACAAACCAGCAAGTATCTATGCTTGGGAGGGAAGCATCTCTGATGTCTATGTTAACCACACTGGTGCCTCCAGACCTGCAGGGTCTCCAAAGATGACCATGGAGACGTATCTGAAGTACTGCAAAAGGCCAATGGACTTCTACTTGAGTACTTTGTCATATCATTACTTGGTGAACCGTTTGCTCAGAAATTATGAATCAAACATACATATTAACATGAAATGAAATTCATTAGTATTAGTATAACAACAGACTCCTTAAAAAATTAAAAGGGTATTTAGGGTGTTTGAAGTTGACAAATGTAGACAAAATATGTGATCTTAAAAAATCGCCCTGAAAGCCAATAAATTTATATTTTTAATTCAGTGCTGAATTACTGACTTCCAAAATTTATTAGGTTTTTATAAATATTGTCTCATTATATTTTAAATGATCTAATTATGCCCCACTTTACAGGTGAAAAAAAAAGAAGGTAACAGAGCTCAAGATCACATTCTTAAGAAATTGTAGAACTGTACCCAACATTCATCTCTCACCCCAGTATAATCCCTAATATTTTACAGTAGAGTATAATCGTTCAAGGCAGGTCAGAAGGTCAGAGAAAGAGAACCCAAGGAGGAGCCCATCATGGAGGGTGTAGGAGTGAAGGAGGGAGAGGGAAGAGGTGAAGAATGGGAGAAACTGAGGACCATAAATCTTGCTCCACACAGGTGCTACTGGAAGAATCACGGGGCTAATAGATGACACAGAATCCACTGTTCTCACTAAATCTTGCCCTGTCCACTTTACCTAGATTCCCCAAGAAAGCAGAGCTCTTGAAAGGTTAAAACTGCTTATTTCTTGGGGCACCTGGGTGACTCAGTCGGTAGAGCAGCCCACTTCAACTCAGGTCATGATTTCACAGTTTGTGGGTTTGAGCCCCACCTCGAGCTCTGTGCCGACAGCTCAGAGCCTGGAGCCTGCTTCAGATTCTGTGTGTGTGTCTCTCTCTGACCATCCCCCACTTATGCTCTATGTCTCTCTCACTCTCAAAAATAAATTTTAAAAAACTGCTTATTTCTTTTCCATAAGAATTTTCCAGCTGGGCCCTATCACTCTCCAAGATGGGAACTTTTGGACATGAAATTGGCTGCCCATTCAGATCAAGAGAGATGCCAACAACTGGAGATCCTCTTAAATGTGTTATTAAGAACAAAGGTAATAGGAGAAGACAATTAGAGAGAGAAAAACCCCCAGGTACCTGCTCTCTGGAGTCAGGATTGTCATGGAGATTTGTCCCTGCTAGTTCCATGCCCCACTATGCCAGGTCCCTTTGGGATCCATTTCCCCTTCCCCATAGTCTGATCATGTTCTCATGATTGTAGATTTTCTTTTAATGAACTTGGAGTCATTTAAGTAGCCAGAAACTAGGGACCACCTAGTCTAATACCTGCAATTACCAGGTGAGGAATCTGAAGCCAGGGAGCTGAAGGATCTGCCCAAGATGACATGGCTACATGGAAAAATACCTTAATTAAAATATATTAGAGACATAAACATTTCCCTCTGTACAAAGCACCGACATTTTAGATAGACTTAAATTTCTCAAATACCTGACCAGATTCAACCATCACTGCAACCTGTGAAACACACATGCCATTATTTCCCATGCACAATGAGAAGACTGAGACAATAGGGAAAACAATAAAACTGACCCATGACTTAACATGGTTACAACCTGGGGCATTGTGTTGAATTCCAACCCTTCCACTTGAACACTGTGTGACCTTGCACAAATTAACCTTTCCAAGCCTCACGATTATCATAAAATGGTGCTGATAGTAGTAGTTACTTCATAGAGTACATCTTATAGAGAGCATCAACTAAGATGATGCATATAAAGACCCTACCAGGCAGTGTAGTACAAGCCTGCCTTCTATTAATAGTAGGTATAATTCAGATGTTCGATTTGGAGTTCTTTCCAACAGGTTATGCGGCATTAGTAGTCCTTCACTAAATGTATCTACTTAAGATCATTCCCACAAACAGTTTTGCTTTTGCTTCTGGGTTTATTTTTAATTTTATTTTTTATTTTCTTCTATTTTTCATTTATTTATTTTTATTTTTATTTATTTTTATTTTTAAATAGTTTATTGTCTAATTGGTTCCATATAATACCCAGTGCTCTTCCCCACAAGTTCCTTCCTCCAACACCACCACCTCTTTTCTCTTCTCCCCCTCCCTCTTCAACCCTCGGTTCCTTTTCAGTATTCAATAGTCTCTCAAGTTTTGCATCCCCTCTCTCCCCAACTCTCCTTCCCTCATCCCCTCCCCATGGTCCTCCATTAGGTCTCCTGGTCTCCTTTTAAACCTATAAGTGCAAACATATGGTATCTGTCCTTCTCCACCTGACTTATTTTGCTTAGCATGACACCCTTGAGGTTCATCCACATTCCTACCAATGGCCATATTTCATTCTTTCTCATTGCCATGTAATACTCTATTGTGTATATATATATATATATATATATATATATATATATGTATGTATGTATACCACATCTTCTTGGTCCATTCATCAGGTGATCAACATTTAGGCTCTTGCCATGATTAGACTATTGTTGACAGTGCTGCTATGAACATTGAGGTACATGTGCCCCTATGCATCAGCACCTCTGTATACCTTGGGTAAATCCCTAGCAGTGCTATTGCTGGGTCTTAGGGGAGTTCTACTGACAGTTTTTTGAGGAACCTCCACACTGTTTTCCAGAGCGGCTATACCAGTTTACATTCCCACCAAAAGTGTAGGAGGGTGCCCATCTCTCCACACCCTAGCCAGCATCTATGGACTCATGATTTGTTCATTTTAGACCCTCTGAATGGCATGACGTGGTATCTCAGTGTGGCTTTGATTTGAATTTCCCTGATGATGAGTGATATTGAGCATCGTTTCATGTGCCTGGAGGCCATCTGGATGTCCTCTTTGGAAAAGTGTCTGTTCATGTCTTCTGCCCATTTCTTTACCGGGTTATTTGTTTTTTAGGTGTGGAGTTTGGTGGGTTCCTTGTAGATTTTGGATACTAGCCCTTTATCTAATAAGTCATTTGCAACTATCTTTTCCCATTCTGTCGGTTGCCTATTAGGTTTCTTGGCTGTTTCCTTTGCAGTGCACAAGCTTTTTATCTTGATGAGGTCCCAAGAGTTCATTTTTGCTTTCATTTCCCTTGCCTTTGGGGATGTGTCGAGTAGGAAATTGCTGTGGTTGAGGTTAAGGAGGTTGTTTCCTACTTTCTCCTCGAGGGTGTTGATGGTTTCCTGGCTCACATTCAGGTCTTTCAGTCATTTTGAGTTTATTTTTGTGTATGGTGTAAAAAAGTGATCTAGTTTCATTCTTCTGCATGTTGCTGCCCAGTTCTCCCAGCACCACCTGCTAAAGAGGCAGTCTTTTTTCCATTGGATAGTCTTTCCTGCTTTGTCAAAAATTAATTAACCATAAATCTGTGGTCCCAGTTCTGGGTTCTCTATTCTATTCCATTGGTCTTCCAAAGAAGACATCCAGATAGCTAACAGACATAGGAAAACACGCTCAACATTACTCATGATCACAGAGATACATATCAAAACCACAGTGAGACACCACTTCACACTTGTCAGCATGGCCAAAATTAACAACTCAGGAAACAACAGATGACAAATGTTGGAAAGGTTGCAGAAAAAGCGGAACCCCCCTACACCATTGGTAGGAATGCAAACTGGTGAGGGACACTCAGGAAAACAGTATGGAGGCTCTTCAAAAAATTAAAAATAAACCTACCCTCTGACACAGCAATTGCACTACTAGGAGTTTATCCAAATGATACAAAAGTACTGAATTGAAAGGATACATACACCTCAATATTTATAGCAGCGCTATCAACAACAGCCAAAGTACAAAAAGTGCCCAATGCCCATCAACTGATGGATGGATAAAGAAGATGTGGTGTATATATATTCAACTGAATACTACTCAGCAATGAAAAATAATGAAATATTGCCATTTGCTACAATGTGGATGAAACTAGAGTGTATTATGCTAAGCAAAATAAGTCAGTCAGAGAAAAATAGATACATAATTTCACTCAATTGTGGAATTTGAGAAACCCAACAGATAAACATTGGGGTAAGTAAGGAAAGTGACAATAAAACAGAGAGGGAGAAAAAGCATCATAGACTCTTATATACAGACAACTAACGAAGGGCTGCTAGTGGGGAGGTGGGTGGAGGGATGGACCTCATGGGTGATGGGCATTAAGGAAGGCACGTGTTGGGATGAGCACTCAGTGTCATATGTAAGAGGTGAATCACTGGGTTCTACTCCTGAAGCCAAGACCACGTTGTATGTTAAATAACTTGAGTTTAAACTTAAAAGAAAATAGTAATCCTTCAAGGTCCGTAACAAATGGCAAATTTTCAATCTTCTTTATGGCTGAGTAGTATTCCATTTTACACACACACACACACACACACACACACAGACACCCAGACACACACCAATCACATCTGTTCTATCCAGAATGTTCCTGAATGTTGGCTATTGTAAATAGTGCTGCAATAAACATACATGTGCATGTATCTTTTCGAATTAGTGTTTTTGTCTTCTTTGGGTAAATACCCAGGACTGGAATGGCTAGATCATATAGATCTACCCTTAATTTTTTGAGGAACCTCCATACTGTTCTCCACAGTAGCTGAAACAACTTACATTCCCACCAAGAGGACACAAGGGTTTCCTTTTCTCCACATCCTGTCCACCATTGTTATTTCTTGTCCTTTTGATATTAGCCATTCTCACATGTGTAAGAAGATCTCTCACTTTGCTTTTGATTTGAATTTCCCTGATGATTAGTGATGTTGAGCACAATTTCATGTCTGATGGACATCTGTATGTCTTCTTTGGGAAAAAGTCTATTTAGCTTGTCTGCCCCAGTTTTAATTGGATTGTTTGAGTTTTTTGTTAAGTTATATGAGTTCTTACATATATTGGATAATAACCTCTTATACACATATATATTTAATTTGCAAATACTTTCAGTGACTCAGTGTGTTGCCCTTTTCATTTTGATGATGGTTTCCTTAACTGTATAGAAGCTTTTTAATTTGATGTAGTCTTATTCATTTCTTTTTGCTTTTGTTTCCCTTCCCCTTGGCATCGCATCTACAAACACATCAGCTTAGACCAATATCAAGGAGCTTGCTGCTTATGTTTCCTTCTCAGAATTTTATGACTTTAGGTCTCATATTCATGTTCTTATTCCATTTTTCTTAATTTTTTCGTGTGGTATAAGATAGTAGTCTAGTTTCATTTTTTGTATGGAGCTGTCCTGTTTTACCAGAACCATCAAGCAAGGCAACTGCTTTTTTTCCCATTACATGTGTCTGGGTCCTCTGTTATAAACTAATTGTCCCTAAATGTGTGAGTTTCTTCCTGCACTCTCAAATCCATTGATATATGTATCGAGTTTTGTGCTGATAACATACTGTTTTGATTACTGTAGCGTGTTAGTATAGTTTAAAATCAGGGAGCATAATGCCTCCAGCTCTATTTTTCCTTCTCAAGGTTGCTTACACTATTCAGGATCTTTTGTGGTTCCATACAAGTTTTGAAATGTTTGTTCTACTTCTCTGAGGAATGCTATTGGAATATTGATAGGGACTGCATCTTTAAAAAGTTTTATTTATTTATTATTTCATTTTAGAGAGAGTGAGCAGGGGATAGAGAGAGACAGAGAGAATCTCAAGCAGGCTCCATGCTCAGGGTAGAGCCTGATGCAGGGCTCAATCCTACAATGCTAGGATTATGACCTGAGCTGAAATCAAGAGTCAGACGCTGAGTGAGCCACCCAAGCACCACCCAGAATTTAATCTGTAGACTGCTTTGGAAAATAAGGTTATTTTAACAATATTAATTCTTCCAATTCATGAGCATTATATAATTTTCCATTTAATTGTGTCTTCTTCATTTCTTTTATCATTGTCTTATACAGGTCTTTCAATTCCTTGGTTAAATTCATACCTCGAATTTGTTATTTTTTATACAAACGTAAATAAGATTGCTTTCCTTTAAAAAACACAAGTTTTTAAAAAAATTTTTAATGTTTATTTTTTTTAGCTTTTAATGGTATTTTTATTTATTTTTATAATAGTTTATTGTCAAATTGGTTTGCATATAACACCCAGTGCTTCTCCCCACAAGTGCCCCCCACCAAGACCATCACACCCTCCCCCCCTCCCCCTCCCCGATTTTTGAGAGCGAAGGAGAGCATGCTAGTGGGTGAGGAGCAGAGAGAGAGGGAGTCACAGAATCAGAAGCAGGTTTCAGGTTCTGAGCTGTGAGCACAGAGCCCAAAGCAGGCTCAAGCTCACAGATCGAGAGATCATGACCTGAGCCGAGGTCAATGTTCAACCCACTGAGCCATCCAGGCACCCTGAGACTGCTTTCTTAATTTCTCCTCCAGCTAGCTCATTATTTGTGTATTAAAATGTCACAGTTTGGGGGCCAGTGAGTGGTTCAGTTGGTGAAGCGTTCAGCTCTTGATTTCAGCTCTGGTCATGATCTCACAGTTCGTGGGATGGAGACCGCGTTGAAAATGCAGAGCCTGCTTGGGTTTCTCTCTCTCCCTCTTTCTTTCTGCCCATCCCCTACTTGCATGCATGCATGTGGTGTCTCTCTCTCAAAATAAATAAACATTTAGGAAATACTGAAAAATACAGGTTTTGGTATTAATTTTTATCCTATAACTTCACTAAATTTGTTATTAGTTCTAACAGTGTCTTGGTAAAGTCTTATTGTTTACTGTATATATCATTATCTTGTCTAAACACAGAGTTTTAGGGTGCCTGGGTGGCTCAGTTGGCTTAAGTGTCTGACTTTGGCTCAGGTCATGATCTCATGGTTCATGGCTTCAAGCCCCACATCAGATCTGTGCTGACAGCTCAGAGCCTGTAGTCTGCTTCAGATTCTGTACCTCCCTCTCTTTCTGCCCTTCCCCCACTCACATTCTGTCTCTTTCTCTCAAAAATAAATATAAAAAATTAAAAAGAAACTAAGACAATTTTACATCATGTTTTCATACCTGAATGCATTTTATTTCTTTTTCTTGCCCAATCACTCTGGCTAGAATTTCCAATACTATGTAGAATAAAAGTGGCAAGAGGGTGCATTCTTGTCCTATTCTTGATTTAGACAAAAAAGGGTTGAGCTTTACACCACTGAGTGTGTTGGCTGTGGTTACCTTACATGCCCTTATTATGTTCAGGCATAATCAGTCAACATCGACTTTGTTGACAGTTTTTTTTAATCATGTCTGGATGTATAATGTCTTCTAATGCTTTTTATTTATCTATTGGCATGATTATATTTTTACTCTCCATTTCATTAATATGTTGTATGACATTGATTGATTTTTGGATGTTGAATTATACCTGCATAAATGAAATAAGCCCCATTTGATTATGGTTATGATCCTTTCTATGTATTCTTAATTCAACCTACAATATTTTCTTGAGGACTTTGCATTTACATCCACCAGGCATTCTGGGCTGCAATTTTCTTTTCTCTTCTTTTGACGTCCTTGCCTTTTTGGGGGGTGGGGGGCATTAGTGTAATGCTTCCCTTAATAAATGAGTTTCGGGGTCTCCAGGGTGGCTCAGTCAGTTAAGCATCTGACTTGGGCTCAGGTCATGATCTCGTGGTTTGTGAGTTCAAGGCACACATTGGGATCTGTGCCAACAGCTCAGAGCCCGGAGCCTTTGTTGGACTCTGTGTCTCTCCCTTTCTCTGTCCCTCCTATGATAATGCTCTGTTTCTCTTTGTCTCTCAATAATAAATAAAAATGTTAAGAAATTTTTTAATGAGTTTAGAAGTATTTCTTCAAACTTAAACATCAGAAAAGCCATATATGAAAGGCCCACAGCTGATATCACCCCCAAGAGGGAAAATTTGAGAGCTGTCTCCCAAGATCAGGAACACAACAGGGATGTCCACTATTACCACTGCTGTTTAACAAAGTGTTAGAAAGCCTAGCATCAGCTCTTAGACAACAAAATGAAACAAAAGGGATCAAATTGGCAAAGAAGAAGCCAACATTCATTTTCACAAACAACATGGTACTCTACACAGAAAACTCAAAAAATTCCACCAAAGCTGTGAGATCTGATACATGAATTAAGCAAAGTCACAAGATACAAAATCAACGTACAGAAATCAGCTGCATTTCTATGTACCAATAATGAAGCAACAGAGAAGATCAAGATATCAATCCCATTTACAAAACCCATTAAATACAAACAAAATACATTAAAATACAAACAAAAACCATTAAATACCTAGGAATAAACCTAACCAAAGATGTAAAATATGTATGTTGAAAACTACAGAAAACTCATGAAGGAAATTGAAGACACACACACACACAAAATAGAAAAACATTCCATGCCATTGGCCTGGAAGAATAAATAATGTTAAAATGTCAATACTACCCAAAACAATCTATACATTCAATGCAATCACAAAGAAAATTGCACCAGCATTCTTTTCAAAGCTAGACCAAACAATCCTAAAATTTGTACGGGACTAGAAAAGACCCCTAAGAGACAAAGTAGTCTTGAAAAAGAAAAGCAAATCAGGAGGCATCACAATATCAGACTTTAGTCTCTACTACAAAGGATATTGTTAGCATCAAGACACTATGCTATTGGCACAAAAATTGACACACAGACTACTGGAACAGAATAGAGAACCCAGAATTGGACCCAAAAATGTATGGCCCACTATTCTTTGACAAAGCAGAAGCGAGTATCCAATGGGGAATGAAAAAACAGTCTCTTTAGCATATGGTGCTGGGAGAACTGGACAGCAACATGCAGAAAAATGAAACTAGACCACTGTCTCACACCATACACACACACAAAAAAAAATTCAAAATGGATGAAAAACTAAATGTGAGAGAGGAAACTATCAAAACCCTAGAGAAGAAAGCCTCTTTGACTTCACCCACAGCATTTTCTTACTCAACACGTCTCCAAAGGCAAGGGAATTAAAAGCAAAAATGAACTATTGTAACTTCATTAAGATATAACGCCTCTGCACAGGAAAGGAAACAACAAAACTGAAAGGCACCCAACTGAATGGGAAAAGATATTTGAAAATGACACATTGGAAAAAGGATTAGTATCCAAAATCTAAAAAGAACTTACCAAACTCAATACCTGGAAAACAAATAATCCGTGAAGAAATAGGTGGAAGACATGAATAGACACTTTACCATAGAAGAGATCAAGATGGTCAAAAGACACATGAAGCGATGCTCAGCATCACTCATCATCAAGGAAATATAAATCAAAACCACACTGAGATACTACCTCAATCTAGTCAGAGTGGCTAAAATTAACAACTCAGGAAACAACAGACCCTGGCCAGGATTTGGAGAAACAGGAACCCTCTTGCACTGTTGGTAGAAAACGGTGGGGAGGTTCTTCAAAAAATTAAAATAGAACTCCCCTGTGACCCAGCAATAGCACTACTAGGAATGTATCCAAAGGATAAAGGAGTGCTGATTCACAGGGGCACATCTACCCCAATATTTATAGCAGCACTTTCAACAATAGCCAAATCATGGAAAGAGCCTAAATATCTAACAACCAATGGATGGATCAAGAAAACGTGGTTTATATACACATTTAAATACCACTTGACAATGAGACAGAATGAAACCATGCCATTTACAGCAATGTAGATGGAATTGGAAGGTATTTTGCTAAGTGAAATAAGTCAGAGAAGGACAGATATCGGATGTTTTCACTCAAATGTGGAACTTGAGAAAATTTTCAGAAGACCATGGGGGAAGGGGGAAAAGTAGATACAAAGAGGAAGGGAGGCAACACATAAGAGTCTTAAATACAGAGAACAAACAGGTCTGATGGGGGACATGGAAGGGGAAAACTGGTGATACGCACTGTGGAGAACACTGGAGATGAGCAATGGGTGTTGTATGTAAGCAATGAATCACAGGAATTTACCCCTCAAACCAGAGCACACTGTACACACTGTATGTTAGAAATGTGACACTAAATTATGTTACAAAAAAAGTGGTCCTTCAGCTTGCAATCTTGAAAAAGAACAAAAGTGTAGGCATCACAATCCCAATTCCAAACTATAAGATAAAGCAATACTAAACAAAACAGTATGGGTCTGGCATAAAAATAGACACAAAGGCCAAAATAATAAAATAGAATCCAGAGAGAAACTCCCATCTATACATCAACTACTATTTAACATGGGAGTCAAGAAGACTCAGTGGGGAAAGAACAGTCTCTTTAACAAGTGGTTTTGGACAAAGTGGATTATCTTATGCATAATAATGAAATTGAACCACTACCTTTTACCATTCACAAAAATTAGCCCTAAATGGATTAAAGATAGGAAATAAGACTTAAAACCATAAACCTTCAAGAAGAAAAGATAGAGAGAAAAAGCTCTGTGAAATTTTCCTTGAAAAATGTTGTTTGCACCTCATACCAAAAGCCAAGAAACAAAGGCAAAAATCAACAAGTGGAGCTATATCAAATATATCAAATATATAAATTATATTATATATAATTATAAATATATCAAAGCTTCTGCACAGCAACACAAAACAATACAAATCAAAAACAATTAAAAAATGGCAGAGGAACTGAATAGATTTTTTTCCTAGAAGACATTCAAATGGCCAACAGGTACATGAAAAAGTACCCAACATCACTAATCACCCGGGGAATACAAATCTAAAGCACAATGATATCAACGCAAACCTATTAGAATAGCTATCATCAGACAAGAGTTAACAAGCTGTGGTGAGGGACGCCTGGGTAGCTCAGTTGGATAAGCATCCGACTTCTGCTCAGGTCAGGATCTCAAGGCTTATGGGTTTGAGCCCTGTGTCAAGCTCTATGCTCACAGCTCAGTGCCTGGAGACTGCTTTGGATTCTGTGTCTCCCTCTCTCTATGCCCCTTCCCCACTGACATCCTCTCTCTCTCTCTCAAAAAAAAAAAATAACCATTAAAAAATTATTTTAAAAACAACACGTGGTGAGGATTTGCAGAAAAACGAACACTTGTACACTACTGGTGGAAAGGTAACTTGGTTTAGCCATATGAAAAACAGTATGCATATTCCTCAAAGAAATTAGAGAACAACCATATGATCAAGCAACCCTACTTTTGGGTATACATCCAACAGAAATAAAGACCAGATACAAAAAGGATAATCTGTATTCTTCTGTTTAATGCAGCATTCTTTGTAATAGCCAAGATATGGCAATGATAAAGAATGATAAAGGAAACACGTTGTTGACACACAGCACAGCGGAATAATACTCCACAAGGACAGAGAAGGAAATCCTGCCCTGTGACAACATTAATGGATCCTGAGGGCATTCTGCCAAGTGAGATGAGCCAGACAGAGAAAAAGACAAAGACTGTATTATATCACTAATAGGCAGAATCAAATGGCCTACCCCATAGAAACAGAGAGTACATTGATGCTTACCAGGGCCCTGGGGGCAAGGGAACTGGAGAGATGTTTTTTGAAATGGTACCACCTTGCAACTAAGAGAGAAGTAAACATGGAAACCTAGTATATAGCATAATGACTGTGAGGTGCTCCTCCTACTGAAGCCCTCATGTTTCCTTAGGAAGACTTCTCATACATCTTACACATTCTTAAAGAACAATGCTTCAAGGAACAGACTTATGCTTGCACGGTGGGGGAGATGGAGGACACTGCACTACCTCCTTGGTATGGGGGAAGCCCTCACATTCTCTCCCAGGGAGTCAATGACTCCCCTTCTCTCAATCCTTTCCATCTATAAACTCGTGAAAAATTTGGCAAAACTTCAAATACCTCTTCACTTATAATCTGTAATTAAAGAGAACAATTTTGTGACTCGTCAGAATGAAGACAGCCCCCACTCCAAACGGCACTAACAACCCAATGAATCTCCAAGGATAATATGCAACTGTAATGACATCTGTTTTATATCAGTTGGTTCTAGTCTGAGCAATCTGGCAAATCAGCAGTCATTGTTGTTACACATCTTGTTCTCTTTTCAAATAGATCCCAGGACCTAAAGTGTTATGTTCTCCTTTACACAAAGAAAACTAGTCAAAGTTAAAACCGTGCCTATCTCATTATCTACTTCCTCTCTGGCTCTTGAAGATTCCTAGAAAATATCAGAATTAGAGTAACTCTAACCATCTACTCCACACATTATATCACACTATACATACCATAAATCCCTAGGACATAATATATTCAACACAGACAATTAATTGAATGTATACCAGCTTCCCATATTTGTTCTTAGTCTGCAATATTTAATATTCAGTAATGCTATTCTTATAATGAATTTTCACAGAAGTCTACTCACACCAACATAAACAGATGCTTGAAATATCAGATGATTTGATACTGTAAAGCACCAGCTGTGTCAGAAAAAAGGTAAATTTTCCATATTTAATGGGAGAGAGAGATTTTATTGGCTAGGATATGGATTTGGAAAATCATCTTCCATCAGAATCCCCACTGAAAATAGAAACAAGAAACGAAACCATCAGACTGCTAAGTAAATGGGAAGGAAGAGACCATATCCTTCATTATAATTCTCTTTATTGTTCAAATCACCATCCTTCACAAGATTATAGTTGGTAGAGACTGGGATGTAACCAAATTTATTGGATGATTAGCCCTGAAAGAGACCTTAGCTATCTCGGACACTCTTCCCTAGGAGACACAACCAGGCTCACTGTATAGCATTATCTGTGTTCAAAGGCACATCCTCTCTCACTTTTTATTCCCACGAGGGTCAAAACAACAGAATAAACATCCATCACCATCATGTCTGCATTATGCTGCATCAAAATAATTGAGACACATGGTCTCACACTCCTGGGGCTTCTGTCAGGTATCACTCATTTACGATATGAGGTCTGACACTGAGAGGGGCTCAATTTCCAAAGCAAAAGGAGGTTACAAGTATCTAAACCTTAATTAACATTTTACAGATACTTGCAGATTATTTATAAACGAAGATGCCATTCCCCCTGTGGAGTGAATGTATGAACCTCCTAGAGATTTTAAAATGTTAATTTTTTTTTATTTTTGAGAGACAGAGAGAGACAGCACAAGCAGGGGAGGGCCAGAGAGAGGGAGATACAGAATCCAAAGCAGGCACCAGGCTCTGAGCTAGCTGTAAGCAGAGAGCTTGATGCGGGGCTCAAACTCACAAACTGTGAGATCACGAACTGAGTCGAGGCAAACACTTAACCAAATGAGCCACCCAGGTGCCCCTGAACGTCCTAACCACTTAAAGGCATTTGTCTTTTCATCAATTCACTATCAGTCCATTTGGCATATTATCTTTATCCAAAGAGAGTATGACTTTTGCTATAGTCCAAATTATTTTAAGTTTTCTGATCGACAAATCTGGACAGGACCTCAGCAGTACCATTTCTTCTTCTGTAACCTCCTCAAGGTATCTTTGATTTCCTTATTCCTCAAACTGTAAATCAAAGGATTCAACATGGGGATAACCACGGTGTAAAAAACTGATGCAAATCTGTCAAAGCTGGAGGAACTGCCAGAGCTGGAACTCAAATAGACAAAGATACTCGAGGTATAGAAGAGGGACACTGCTGTGAGATGAGAAGCACAGGTGTTGAAAGCCTTGGACCTGCCTTTAGCTGACGTGATCTTCATGATGGAAATGACAATACAGCAATAGGATACCACGATAATGAGAGCATTTAGGATCCCAAAGATCACTGTTAATATGGCAGTGAAGAGTTGTACAAAGAAAGTGTCAGTGCAGGTCAAGACTAACAGCTGGGGTATGTCACAGAAGAAGTGGTGGATGATGTTAGGTCCACAGAAGTGAAGCTGAAGTATGGCACACAACTGGAATACAGAAGCAGTGACTCCAGCCACATAGGACCCCAGCACCATCCAAATACAGCGGGTGGGTGACATGACTGATGAGTAGAGAAGAGGATTACAAATGGCGGCGTATCGGTCATAAGCCATGGCTGTCATCAGACAAGACTCACTCAGTCCCATGACTGAAAAGACAAAGAACTGAACAGCACAACCCACAAAGCTGATAGTTTGCTGCTCCTGCAAAAAGGTGGAGAGCATCTTGGGGGCTGTGGAGGTCACATAGCAGATATCCATGAAGGACAGGTTACTGAGGAAGAAGTACATGGGCGTGTGGAGGTGAGAGTCCATCCTTATTAAGATGATGAGGCCCAAGTTCCAAGTCAGAGTCATCATGTAGATCAGCAGGAATACAACAAAGAGCACTGCTAGGATTCTGGGGAAATCAGAGAATCCCAAAAGGATGAAATAAGTGACCTCTGTAATATTTCCTCCCCCAATCATTTGCTCCATGCTCCTAAACACAAAAGTGACAGAATGTTCTGCTGACTCAGGTGACATGACACCACTACATTTCTCAGGTGTGCCACTCTTTCCTCCTCTGAGTATTGGGAAAGAAGCGAAATATCACTAACCCGATGAGAAGACCCCAACTTTTCGTCTCAAATTGTCAACAAGTACCTTTAGTGTTTCAGTTTCTCAATTATTTCATGAAGCCTCATGCACGTTAAAGATGTATGTTCAAACGTGACTGGAAAAAAACACAAAAATGCTGTGATTCCTACAGAGACCATTAACTGACAGTTTCTTAAAGCCTTTGATGGTTCTTTATGGAACTGCTGCTTTGTAAGATCATGAGTGGGATCACCCCAGATGAAAGCTGAAATAGCCCTTCAGTTCCAGATGGCCTTCTTGATAAATTTTTAAATTTCTTCATTTACCCTTAAGAAAAGTTAATTAACCTATTTGTAGTAATTTCATAAACTTTTATGTAAATGTGCTTGATATCTCTTCTTCCTGGTCTAGAAAACTATATCATAACTACTCTGATACTATTTTCTTGAGGCACAGCATATGTGCTCAATAAAGGTACAGAACAAGTCTCTTGGGGCAGACTTTGTACAAGTGTACCAAAAGGAGGCTAGTGTAGCCCACTACTACCCCAACATTTTTCAATTTTAGTGTGCTTTCCTACTTGAGAAACAGCATGATACTGTGGTTAAAGGTTCAGATTTTGGAGTTTTGTCTGATATCCTGTCACTTTATGAATTCATCCCAGTAGCTTAACACACTAAGGCTGACTTGCTCACAATAAAATGAGAACATTAGGAGCCCCAGAACCATAAGATTCCTAGGTGGGTTATAAGGAAACTCATGAACACGCTGCTTGGCACACATCTGTACACAGTAATTGCTCAACAGGTGTTCCTGTTAATATCATGGATTGCTTACAGAGAGCCATGAGTGACAGCTGGACCTATGGATCGGACTGTCAGTGGTGCTAGAGCTGCATGGGTAAATTTTAGGTATTTCCTGAGAGGTCACTGGCCTTGTAGACTGCAGGCATCATTGTCTCTGGGCAGATGCGGATTCAGACCTCATCTAGAAGCAAATCAAACCACCTGCAGCCATGAAGACACAAGCTACATAGGCAATTTTATTTAGTTTGCTTGAATTTAATTACATTAGATCCATTGACACCACCATCAAGCTATGATGGGCTTTAAGACAAAGAAAACATAAGTAGTTTCAATTCCACGTACTGCACGGCTGTAGCTCATAATGCTTTATTGATACAGTCATCATGTTACAGCTTACCAACAGATTCATAATAGATTGCAGCTACGGCCTGTGCTCCGTAAACAATCTGTCCCTCCTTGACATGGAAGAGTTAATCATGGGAGACAAGCTAAGCAAAGACAAACTTAGACAAACTACATTTTTCAAAGGAAAACTTTGAAAAAAGATTAATAATTAAAAAGATATAAACTTTTAGATATTAAAAAGTCTTAAAAATACTGATAACTCACTATCCTTAAAAAAGAGACATGTGTCAAAATATATAGAAATTTTAGATATTTTAAATAATGGTAAGACTTTAATATTTGATTAATTTAGTATTTTGAATTGATAAAGGATAAACTTTTGATGAACATTTATATAATCTAACTATGCAGAAAATATTTCTAAACTATAACAACAAAACAGAAACTAGAAGAGAAAAATATGATACAACATTATAAAACTTGGATATGTCAGAAAAATCTACTGAGTAAAATACTTTTGAAATACAATTAATGAGGTGAAAATAGTTACAAAATATAATAAAGACAGTTTAGTAATGCCTTTAATATGAAAGGAATAACACAAAGGATGGGGCACTCACATTTACAACTAATGAAGGTACAAATGATTGTACTTCTCTGGAAAAATATTCTTTGCATTATTTTTCTCTCTCCGTCACTCTGTCTCTGTCTTTCTCACACAAACACTAACACACACGAGACCCAACTAAAAATGCCAAAATAATGACTGGTGTGATTTTAATTCCCTTCTTTAAACGTCTCTGTATTTGTTAAAATTTCAGCAACTCCTACATTTATATGAAACAAGTTAAGATATACACATCCTTAAACATATACACTGATTAGGAATGAAAAAGAGAAGATAAGGGAAAAAGATGGAGACAGTAAAAATGACTGACAAAACAGACTTTCAGGACTTCCTGAATTTTACCTACTGACCATATCACCCTTTCCATGTTATTAACCTCTCTGCCTCAGTTGCCTCATCTATAAACAAGGCTAATAATACACCCCATAGGATTGCTGCAAAGACTGAATGACACAAAGGTCTTAAACAGTAAAGGCTCAATAAACATTAGCAATTATCACTCTCAATAAGGCAAAACAAATACAGAAAGGTCAAGGAACTCTTCACGCAATTATTTTCTCAATTACATGGTCTCTGAGCCTAGACTCAAGAATATTGTCAATGATTCTAGTTATTTCTCTCTCATTTTGTTCTGTTGTCTCCCAGTCACCTGTAACTTCCCAATGCCACTTTTCGTGTTCTACCACCACCAAGCACTCTTGAGCTGATGATACTACGTACAGTGCATGGTCTAGTGGAGATGTTTCACTATTCAGTGATAAGCATCTTGTATCCTGTTTGTATAACTGAATAAACACATGCTTGAACAAATGATTCTTTCACCCACTTTTGGACATAAAACTAAAACTGTCTTATTTCATTTCAGTTATGGTTTTGGGGAGTTGAAAATCTTTCTGTGTATTCTTAAAGTGCTGCCAGTATAATCTCTTCATTATTTTATCCAAGATGAGTAGGAGACAATGAGAACATTTTGAAAATATAAATGTTCATGCACAACATCCTCCATACACAAACATAAACAATCAATCTTGCAAATTAAGTCAAGCTCCTGATCAATCACTTGCAGTTACACTCTTTACTTTCTTATTACATTCTGGTAACAAGAGGCAGCCAGAGCTGAAACTGTGTTATGTTACTCCTCATTCTCCCAATAAAGATGAAGAACTCTGGATTGTTAATGAATTCAAGATAAATTTGATCCTGAACACTTACCTTGTTAAATTTTGGTAAGATACAGGAAGAGGGAAAAATTGTGAATATATTCACTCTCTTTAATTAATTGTTTGCATGTGTTCAGAATATCCTGACAGTTTGGAGAAGAAAAGGTAACTGATGTAAATATTGGTTAGAGACAGGTTATAGCTAATCAATGCCCTTTCCAATACGATCTACTAAGGACATGGCCACTCTGTAAGGCTGTTCAGGGTGCAAAATATGGTAAAAGAGAGAAGCTGTTGCTGAATGAAAATCCACATAAGTTAAACAATCAAACAGAAAAGTTAAAAGAGACAGTAAGACCAACAACAACGAAGGTGATGGGTGACTGAGTTGGTTAAGCGGTCCGACTCTTGACTACACCTCTGGCAATGATCTCACAGTTTGTGACAGCCAGCCCAGCAACTAGCTCCATGAGGAATGTGGAGCCTGCTTGGGAATTGCTCTCTCTCTCTCTCTTGCCCCTCTCAAGCTACCCCAGTGGATACACACTCTCTCTCTAAAAAAAAAAAAAAAAAAAAAAAAAAAAACCACACAAGACACCAACAAGTATCTATGCTTGGGAGTGAAGCATCTCTGATATCTATGTTAACCACACTGGTGCCTCCAGACCTGCAGGGTCTCCAGAGATGACCATGGAGACGTATCTGAAGTACGGCAAAAGGCCAATGGACTTCTACTTGAGTACTCTGTCATATCATTACTTGGTGAACTGCTTGTGCAGAAATTATGAATCAAACATACATATTGACATAAAATTAAATTCATTAGTATTAGTATAACAACATACTCCTTAAAAAAATTAAAAGGGTCCTTGGGGTGTTTGAAGTTAGAAAATGTAGACAAAATATGCGATCTTAAAAAATCTCCCTGAAAGCCAATAAGTTGATATATTTAATTCAGTGCTGAATTACTGACTTCTAAAATTTATTAGGTTTCATAAATATTGTCTCATTAGATTTTAAATGACCTAATTATCCCCCACATTACAGGTGAAAAAAAAAACAAGGTAACAGAGCTCAAGATCACATCCTTAAGAAATTGTAGAACTGTAACCCAACATTCATCTCTCAAGCCAGAATAATCCCTAATATTTTAGAGTAGAGACTAATCTTTCCAAGGCAGGTCAGAGAAAGAGAACCCAAGGAGGAGCCCATCGTGGAGGCTGTAGGAGTGAAGGAGGGAGAGGGAAGAGGTGAAGAATGGAAGAGACTGAGGACCATAAACCTTGCTCCACACAGGTACTACTGGAAGAATCACAGGGCTATTAGATGGCACAGAATCGACTGTTCTCACTAAATCTTGCCTCTCACCTTGACCCATATTCCCCAAGAAAGCAGAGCTCTTGAAAGGTTAAAACTGCTTATTTCTTGGGGCGCCTGGGTGACCTAATCGGTAGAGCAGCCCACTTCAACTCAGGTCATGATTTCACAGTTTGTGGGTTTGAGCCCCACCTCAAACTCTGTGCCGACAGCTAAGAGCCTGGACTGCTTCTGATCTGTGTGTGTGTCTCTCTCTCTGACCCTCCCCCACTCATGTTCTATGTCTCTCTCGCTCTCAAAAATAAATTTTTAAAAACTGCTTATTTCTTTTCCATAGAAATTATCCAGTTGGGCCCAATCACTCTCCAAGATGAGAACTTTTGGCCATGAAATTGGCTGTCCACTCAGAGCAAGAGAGATGCCCACAACTGGAGATCCTCTTAAATGTGTTATTACGAACAAAGGTAATGGGAGAAGACAATTAGAGGGAGAAAAACCCCCAGGTACCTGCTCTCTGGAGTCATGATTGTCAAGGAGATTTGTCTCTGCTAGTTCCATGCCCCACTTTGCCATGTCCCTTCTAGATCTATTCCCCACTTCCCCATAGTCCGATCATATTCTTATGATTGTAGATTTTCTTTTAATGAACTTGGACTCATTTAAGTAGCAAGAAACTAGGGACCATCTAGTCCAACCTGCAATTACCAGGTGAGGAATCTGAAGCCAGGGAGCTAAAGGATCTGCCCGAGTGACATGGCTACATGGAAATATACCTTAATTAAAATATATTAGATACATAAACTTTTCCCTCTGTACTAAGCACTTACATTTTAGATAGACTTAAATTTCTCAAATACCTGACCAGACTCAACCATCACAGCAGTCTGTGAGACAGACATGCCACTATTTGCCATGCACAAAGAGAAGACTGAGACAATAAGGAAAACAATAAAACTGAGCCGCGACTTATCATGGTTACAACCTGGGGCATTGGGTTAAATTCCAACACTTCCACTTGATGACCTTGTGACCTTGAACAAATTAACTTCTCCAAGCCTCAGGATTATCACAAAATGGTGCTGATAGTAGTAGCTACTTCATAGAGTACATCTTCGTAGAGAGAATAAAATCAGATGATGCATTACAACACCTACCAGGGAGTATAGTACAAGCCTGCCTTCTATTATTAGTAGGTATAACTTAGATGTTCTGATTTGAAGTCTTTCCAACATGCTTTGTGGCATTACTAATCCGTCACTAAAGGTGTCTACTTAAAATCATTCCCACAAACAGTTTTGCTTTTGCTTCTAGGTTTTATAAATGAAACTCACCTACCCTGCCAGTTACTAGGGATGCAGAGATGTTCTAGACAAGGTCCTATCCTTGGTTTGATCTACCTCAGTTTTCTTACCTCCAGGGAGAAAGGGATGGGTAGTCAACAAGTTAATTATTTAACTCTCGCTGATAGGTCTTTACTTATATATACCCACTGATAAGAACTGTAATAATCCTTTATTTTTTTGAATGTTTAATTTTTAATGTTTTTTTCTTAGTTTATTGTCAACTTGGTTTCCATATAACACCAAGTGCTCTTCCCCACAAGTGTCCTCCTCCACCACCACCCCTTCTCCCGCTCCCCCTTCAGCCCTCGGTTCGTTTTCAGTATTCAATAGTCTCTCAGTTTTGTGTCCCTCTCTCTCTCCGACTCTCTTTCCCTCTTCCCCTCCCCATGGTCCTCCATTATATTTCTCCTGTTCTCCTGTTAGACCTATGAGTGCAAACATATGGTATCTGTCCTTCTCTGCCTGACTTATTTCGCTTAGCATGACACCCTCGAGGTCCATCCACTTTCCTACAAATGACCAGATTTCATTCTTTAAAATTGCCATGTAATACTCCATTGTGTATATATACCACATCTTCTTGATCCATTCATCAGGTGATGGACATTTAGGCTTTTCCATGATTTGACTATTGTTGACAGTGCTGCTATGAACATTGCGGTACATGTGCCCCTATGCATCAGCACTTCTGTCTCCCTTGGGTAGATCCCCAGCAATGCTATTGCTGGGTCACAAGGGAGTTCTACTGATAGTTTTTTTAAAGAATCTCCACACTGTTTTCCAGAGCAGCTACACCAGTTTACATTCCCACCAACAGTGTAGGAGAGTGCCTGTCTCTCAACATCCTCGCCAGCATCTATAGTCTCTTGATTTGTTCATTTTAGCCACTCTGACTGGCATGAGGTGGTATCTCAGTGTGGTTTTGATTTGTGTTTCCCTGATGATGAGTGATGTTGAGCATCCTTTCATGTGCCTGTAGGCCATCTGGATGTCCTCTTTGGACACGTGTCTGTTCATGTCTTCTGCCCATGTCTTCACTGAGTTATTTGTTTTTTGGGTGTTGAGTTTGGTGAGTTCCTTGTAGATTTTGGATACTAGCCCTTTATCTGATATGTCGTTTGCAACTATCTTTTCCCATTCTGTCAGTTTACTCTTAGTTTTCTTTATGGTTTTCTTTCCACGGCAAAAGCTTTTTATCTTGATGAGGTCCCAAAACTGCATTTTTGCTTTCATTTCCCTTGCCTTTGGGGATGTTTCGAGTAGGAAATTGCTGCGGTTGAGGTCAAAGAGGTTGATTCCTACTTTCTCCTCGAGGGTTTTGATGGTTTCCTGTCTCACATTCAGGTCCTTCAGCCATTTTGAGTTAATTTTTGTGAAATGGTGTAAGAAAGTAGTCTAATATCATTTTTCTAAATGTTGCTGTCAAGCTCTCCCAACACCACCTGTTGAAGAGGCTGTCTTTTTTCCATTGGACACTCTTTCCTGCTTTGTCAAAGATTAACTGGCCATATACTTGTGGGTCCAGTTCTGGGTTCTCTATTCTATTCCATTGTTTCATGTGTCTGTTTTTGTGCCAATACCATACTGTCTTGATGATGACAGCTTTGTAGTAGGGGCTAAAGTCTGGGATTGTGATGTCTCCCGTTTTGGTTTTCTTCTTCAATATTACTTTGGCTATTCAGGGTTTTTTGTGGTTCCATACGAATTTTAAGATAGTTTGTTCTAGCTTTGAGAAGAATGCTAGTGCAACTTTGATGGGGATTGCATTGAATGTGTAAATTGCTTTGGGTAAAAATGACATTTTAACAATGTTTATTCTTCCAATCCATGAGCATGGAATGTTTTTCCATTTCTTTGTGTCCTCTTCAATTTCCTTCATAAGTCTTCTATCGTTTTCAGCATACAGGTCTTTTACATCTTTGGTTAGGTTTATTCCTAGGTATTTTATGGTTTTTTGTGCAACTGTGAGTGAGATCTGTTTCTTGCTTTCTCTTTCTGTTGCTTCATTTTTGGTATATAAGAATGCAACTGATTTCTGTACATTGATTTTGTAGCCTGCAAATTTACTGAATTCATTGATCAGTTCTAGAAGCTTTGTGGTGGATTTGATCGGGTTTTCCATGTAGAGTATCATGTCGTCTACGAAAAGGGAAAGTTTGACTTCTTTGCCGATTCTGATGCCTTTTATTTCCTTTTGTTGTCTGAGTGCTGATGCTAGGACTTCCAACACTACGTTAAACAACAGTGGTGAGAGTGGACATCCCTCTTGTGTCCCTGATTTCAGGGGGAAAGCTCTCAGTTTTTCCGAATTGAGGATAACATTAGCTGCAGGCTTTTTGTAAATGGCTTTTATGATGTTTAAGTAAGTTCCTTCTATCCCAACTTTCTCAAGGGTTTTTATTAAGAAGAGATGTTGTATTTTGTCAAATGCTTTTTCAGCATCTATTGACAGGATCATTTGATTTTTTTCTTTACTTTTGTTGATGTGGTGTATCACATTAATGGATTTGCAAATATTGAACCAGCCCTGTAACCCAGAAATAAATCCCACTTGATCATAATGGATAATACTTTTTATATGCTGTTGAACTTGATTTGCTAGTATCTTGTTGAGTATTTTTGCATCTGTATTCATTAAGGATATTGGCCTGTAGTGCTCTTTTTTTTTTGTTGGGTTTCTGCCTCACTTAGGAATCAGAGTGATATGTGCTTTGAAGAATGAGTCCAGTAGTCTTCCTTCCATTTCTATTTTTTGGAATAGCTTGAGAAGGATCGGCATTAACTCTGCTTTAAATGTCTGGTAGAATTCCCCTGGGAATCCATCTGGCCCTGGGCTTTTATTCGTTGGGAGATTTTTGATAACTGATTCGATTTCTTCATTGATTATGGGTCTGTTCAGATTTTCTATCTCTTCCGGTTTGAATTTTGGTAGTGCATGTGTGCTAGGGATTTACCCAAAGGATACAGAAGTGCTGATGCATAGGAGCATATGTACCCCAATGTGCATAGTGGCACTTTCTACAATAGCCAAATCATGGAAAGAGCCTAAATGTTCATAAACTGATGAATGGATCAAGAAGATGTGGTATATATATACAATGGAGTACTATATGGCAATGAGGAAGAATGAAATATGGACATTTGTAGCAAAGTGGATGGAGCTCAAGGGTGTCATGCTAAGCGAAATAAGTCAGGCAGAGAAGGATAGATACCATATGTTTCCACTCACAGGTCTAACAGGAGAGATCTGGCAGGGAACCATGGGGAGAGAAAAGGGGAAGAGAGCTGGGGAGAGTGAGGGACACAGATCATGGGAGACTACTGAACACTGAAAAAGAACCATGGACTGAAGGGGGACGGGGAGGGATTGAGGGGTGATGGTGATGGTTGGGAGCACTTGTGGGGAGAAGCACTGGGTGTTATATGGAAACCTATTTGACAATAAACTATTAAAAAATAATAAACCAAAAAAAAAGGATAATACTCAACAATGAAAAAAAATGAAATCTTGCCACTGTTACAATGTGAATGAAACCAGAGTGTATCATGCTAAGCAAAATAAGTCAGTCAGAGAAAAATAGATATCATATAATTTCACTCATATGTGGAATTTAAGAAACCCAACAGATAAACATAGGGGAAAGTAAGGAAAGATGGCATAAAAGCAGAGAGGGAGGAAAAGCATCATAGACTCTTAAATACAGACAAAAAAGTGAGGCCTGTTGGAGGGGAGGTGGGTGGAAGGGATGGACGACATGGGTGATGGACATTAAGGAAGGCACTTGTTGGGATGAGCACTCAGTGTCATATGTAAGAGGTGAATCACTGGGTTCTCTACTCCTAACCCAAGACCTACTGTATGTTAACTAACTTGAGTTTAAATTTAAAAAAAATAGT
This sequence comes from Helogale parvula, assembly GCA_004023845.1. Taxonomy (NCBI): domain Eukaryota; kingdom Metazoa; phylum Chordata; class Mammalia; order Carnivora; family Herpestidae; genus Helogale; species Helogale parvula. The sequence goes on along the minus strand of PJEM01010783.1, from coordinate 27,890 downwards.
AATCCTTCAAGGTCTGTCACAAATGGCAAATTTTCATTTTTCTTTATGTCTGAGTGCTATTCCATTTTACACACACACACACACCCAGAAACACACCAGTCACATCTGTTCTATCCAGAATGTTCCTGAATGTTGGCTATTGTAAATAGTGCTGCAATAAACATACATGTGCATGTATCTTTTCGAATTAGTGTTTTTGTCTTCTTTGGATAAATACCCACAACTGGAATGGCTAGAATATATAGATCTACCCTTAATTTTTTGAGGAACCTCCATACTGTTTTCCACAGTAGCTGAAACAACTAACATTCCCACCAACAGGATACAAGGATTTCCTTTTCTCCACATCCTCTCCACCGTTGTTATTTCTTGTCCTTTTGATATTAGCCATTCTCACATGTATAAGAAGATCTCTCATTTTGCTTTTGATTTGAATTTCCCTGATGATTAGTGATGTCGAGTCTAATTTCATGTCTGATGGACATCTGTATGTCTTCTTTCCAAAAAAAGTCTATTCAGCTTGTCTGCCCCATTTTTAATTGGATTGTTTGAGTTTTTTGTTAAGTTATATGAGTTCTTACATATTTTAGATATTAACATCTTATATACATATATATTTCATTTGCAAATACTTTCAGTGATTCAGTGTGTTGCCCTTTTCATTTTGATGATGGTTTCCTTAACTGTATAGAAGCTTTTTAATTTGATGTAGTCTTATTCATTTCTTTTTGCTTTTGTTTCCCTTCCCCTTGGCATCGCATCTACAAACACATCAGCTAAGACAAATGTCAAGGAGCTTGCTGCTTATGTTTCCTTCTCAGAACTTCATGACTTTAGGTATCATATTCAAGTCCTTATTCCATTTTTCTTAATTTTTGTGTGTGTGGTATAAGATAGTAGTCTAGTTTCACTTTTTTGTATGGGGTCATGATCTCATGGTTCATGGGTTCAAGCCCCACATCAAGATCTTTGTTGACATCTCAGAGCCTGTAACCTGCTTCAGATTCTGTGCCTCCCTCTCTCTCTCTCTCTCTGCCTTTCCCACGCTCAACTCTGTCTCTCTCTTTCAAAAATAAATATTTCTTTTTTCTTACATAATCACTCTGGCTAGAATTTCCAATACTATGTAGAATAAAAATGGCAAGAGTGTGCATCCTTGTCCTATTCTTGATTTAGACAAAAAAAGCTTTGAGCTGTTCACCACTGAGTATGTTAGCTGTGGGATTATCTTACATGGCCTTTTTATGTTCACGTACATTCGGTCAATATGAAGTTTGTTGACAGTTTTCCTTTTAATCATGTCTGGATGTAGAATTTCTTCAATGGCTTTTTCATCATCTTCATATTTTTACTCTTCATTTCATTACTCTGTTATATGACATTGATTGGTTTTTGAGTACTGAATTCTCCCCACATTACTGAAATAAATCCCGTTTCATTATGGTATATGATCCTTTTTATGTATTCTTAATTCAGTGTTTAATAGTTTCTTGAGGATTTTGCATCTATACTAAACAGGCATTCTGGGCTGCAATTTTCTTTACTTTTCTTTTGATGTCCTTGTCTTTTTTTTTTTTTAATAGTGTAGTACGTCTCTTAATAAATGAGTTTTGGGGGCATCGAGTGGCTCAGTAGGTTAAATGTCCGACTTTGGTTCAGGTCGTGATCTCGCGGTTTCTGAGTTCAAGCCCTTTATTGGGCTCTGTGTCAAAGGCCAGAGCCTGTAGCCTCCTTCGGATTCCATATCTCACCCTCTCTCTGTCCCTCCCATGCTCACGATGCTTCTCTCTCTGTCTCTCAATAATAAATAAAAACATTAATGAATTTTTAATGAGTTTAGACGTGTTTCTTCAAACATAAACATCAGAAAGGCCATATATGAAAAGCCTACCACTAATATAATCCCCAAGAGTGAAAATCTGAGAGCTGTCCCCTGAGATCAGGAACACAACAGGGATGTCCTCTCTCACCACTGCTGTCTAACATAGTGTTGGAAGGCCTAGCATCAACCATCAGACAACAAAATGAAATAAAAACGCATCAAATTGGTAAAGAAGTCATCAAACTTTCACTTTTCCAAACGACATGATACTCTACACAGAAAACTAAAAAAATTCCACCAAAAAGCTACAATAACTGAAACATGAATTCAGCAAAGACGCAGGATACAAAAGTCAATGTACAGAAATCAGCTTCATTTCTATGCACCAATAGTGAAGCAACAGAAAGAGAAATAAAGGTATCAATCCCATTTACAACTGCACGAAAAACCATTAAATAACTAGGAATACACTGAACCAAAGATGTAAAATATCTACATATTGAAAAGTATAGAAAATTTATGAAGGAAATTGAAGACACAAAGAAATAGAAAAACATTCCATGCCATTGGCCTGGAAGAATAAATATTGTTGAAATGGCAATACTACCCAAAACAATCTACACATTCAATGCAATCCCAATGAAAACAGCACCACCATTCTTCTCAAAGCTAGACCAAACAATCCTAAAATTTGTACAAAACTAGAAAAGGCCCTAAAAAGACAAAGTAATGCTGAAAAAGAAAACCAAACCAGGAGGCGTCACAATCCCAGAATTTAGCCTCTTTTACAAAGGGTACTGTTAGCATCAAGACAGTATGCTATTGGAACAAAAAGAGACACATAGACCATTGGAATAGAATAGAGAACCCAGACTTGGACCCAAAAATGTATGGCCACCTAATCTTTGACAAAGCAGAAGAGAGTATCCAATGGCGAGTTTTAAAAAAAAGTCTCTTTAGCATATGTTGCTTGGAGAACTGGACAGCAACATGCAGAAAAATGAAATTACAACACTGTCTTACACCATACACAAAAAAAACCCCTCAAAATGGGTGAAAAACCTAAATATGAGATAGGAAACCATCAAAACCCTAGAGGAGAAAGCCTCTGTGACCTCAGCCACAGCAGTCTCTTGCTTGATAGGTCTCCAAAGGCAAGGGAATTAAAAGCAAAAATGAACTATTTTAACTTCATCAAGATAAAAAGTTTCTGCACAGGAAAAGAAACATTCATCAAAACTGAAAGGCACCCAACAGAATGGGAAAAGATATTTGCAAATGACATGTTGGAAAAAAGGATTAAAATCCAAAATCTACAAAGAACTTACCAAACTCAACACCTGGAAAACAAATAATCCAGTGAAGAAATAGGCAGAAGACGTGAATAGACACTTTTCCATAGAAGACATCCAGATGGCCAAAGACACATGAAACGATGCTCAGCATCACTCATCATCAAGGAAGTACAAATCAAAACCACACTGAGATACTACCTCACTCTGGTCAGAGTGGCTAAAATTCACAACTCAGGAAACAACACATCCTGGCCAGGATATGGAGAAACAGGAACCCTCTTGCACTGTTGGTAGAAATGCAAACTGGTGTAGTCATTCTGGATAGTAGTGGGGAGGTTCCTCAAAAAATTAAAATGGAACTCCCCCACGACCCAGCAATAGCACTAATAGGAATGTATCCAAAGGATACAGGAGTGCTGATTCATAGGGGCACATCTACCCCAATATTTATAGCAGCACTTTCAACAATAGCCAAATTATGGAAAGAACCTAAATGTCTAAAAAGTGATGGATGAATCAAGAAAATACTACTTGCCAATGAGACAGAATGAAACCATGCCATTTGCAGCAATGTGGATGCAACTGGAAGGTATTATGTTAAGTGAAATAAGTCAGAGAAGGACAGATATCAGATGTTTTCACTCATATGTGGAACTTGAGAAACTTAACAGAAGACCATGGGGGAAGGGGGAAAAGTAGATACAAAGTGAAAGGGAGGCAACGCATAAGAGATTCTTAAATACAGGGAACAAACAGGTTTAAGGGGGGACATGGAGAGGGGAAAATTGGTGATAGGGATTATGGAGAGCACTTGGGGTGTGCAATGGGTGTTGTATGTAAGCGATGAATCACAGGAACCAAACCCCAAACAAGAGCAGACTGTCCACACAATATGTTAGAATTGTGACAATAAATTATATTACAAAAAAAAAAGTGTTCCTTCAACTTGCACTTTTTGGAGAAGTTTAAGAATGATTGGCATTAATTACTCAACATAGTACTGGAACACCTAGCTAGTACAATGAGCCAAAGAGAGAAATAAAAGGCTTCTAAGTCAGAAAGGAAGAAACAAAGCTGTCATTATTGCAGATGATACATTCTTATATCTAGAAAGTCCTGAAGACTCAACCGAAAATCTATTGGAACAACACATTCAGTCAAATTGCAGTACATAGAATTAACATTCAGAAACCAGTTGTATGTCCACACACTGACAATGAAACACCTGAAAAAGAAGTAAGAAAATTACATACTATTCACAGTAACAAAAAGAACAATAACATACAGTAAGGATAAACGTAACCAAGGAAGGAGAAGATCTATCCTATTAAAACTACAATAATGAAATTAAAGAGCATATGAAAAAATGGAACACTATCCCATGAAACAAAATGCCCATATAACCCAAAGCCATCTATAGATTGACAAAAATCTCTATCAAAATTCCAGTGACATTTTTCACCAAAATGGAAAAAATCCCAAAATTTGCATGAAATTTCAAAACACCCAAGCCAAAGCAAGCTTAAGAAGAAACAGAAGTGGAGGCATCACACTCTCAATTCCAAACTATACTACAACGCAATACTAAACAAAATAGTATGGGTCTGGCATAAAAATAGACATGAAGGCCAAAAGAATAAAATAGAATCCAGATAGAAACTCCAACCTATACATCAACTACTATTTAACAAGGGAGCTGAGAATTCTCAGTGGGGAAAGAACAGTCTCTATAACAATTGGTTTTAGAAAAAGTGGATCATCTTATGCATAATAATGAAATTGGACCACTACCTTTTACCATTCACAAAAATTAGCTCTAATGGGTTAAAGATAGGAAATAAGGCCTGAAACCATAAACCTTCAAGAAGAAAAGATAGAGAGAACAAGCTCTTTGACACTTTCCTTGAAAATGTTGTTTTGGATCTCATACCAAAAGTCAAGAAACAAAAGCAAAAATCAACAAGTGGAGCTATATCAAATTAAAAAGCCTCTGCACAAACAAAACAAAACAAAACAAAACAAAACAATATAATAATGGCAGAGGAACTGAATAGATTTTTTTCCTTGAAGACTTCCAAATGGCTAACAGGTACATGAAAAAGTACCCGACATCACTAATCACCAGGGGAATACAAATCTAAAGCACAATCATATCAACGCACACCTATTAGAATAGCTATCATCAAGACAAGAGTTAACAAGCTGTGGTGAGGAACGCCTGGGTAGCTCAGTCAGATAAGCATCCAACTTCTGCTCAGGTCAGGATCTCAAGGCTTATGAGTTTGAGCCCGGCGTCAAGCTCTATGCTCACAGCTCAGAGCCTGGAGACTGCTTTGGATTCTGGGTCTCCCACTCCCTATGCCCCTCCCCTACTGACATTTTCTCTCCCTCTCTCTCTCTCTCTCTCTCTGTCTGTCTATCTCTCTCTCTCCCTCTCTCAAAAATAAATAACCATTAAAAATTTTTTTAAAAAACAACTCGTGGTGAGGATTTGCTGAAAAACGAACACTTGTACACTACTGGTGGAAAGGTAACTTGGTTTAGCCATATGAAAAACAGTATGCATATTCCTCAAAGAAATGAGAGGACTACCATATGATCTAGCAACCCTACTTTTGGATATACATCCAACAGAATAAAAACAGGATACCAAAAAGGATAATCTGTACTCTTCTGTTTAATGCAACATTCTTTGTAGTAGCCAAGATATGGCAATGATAAAGAATGATAAAAGAAACATGGTGTTGACACACAGTACAGCGGAATAATACTCCACAAGGACAGTGAAGGAAATCCTTCCCAGTGACAACGTTAATGGATCCTGAGGGCATTCTGCCAAGTGAGATGAGTCAGAGAAAAAGACAAAGACTGTATTATATCACTAATATGCAGGATCAAAAAGCCAACCCCATAGAAACAGAGAGTACATTGGTGCTTAGCAGGGCCCTGGGGGCAAGGGAATTTGAGAGATGTTTTTTTGAAGCGGTACCACCTTGCAACTAAGAGAGAAGTAAATATGGAAACCTAGTGTATAGCATAATGACTATGAGGTGCTCCTCCTACTGAAGCCCTCATGCTTCCTTAGGAAGACTTCTCATACATCTTACACATTCTTAAAGAACTATGCTTCAAGGAACAGACTTATGCTTGCACGGTGAGGGAGATGGTGGACACTGCACTACTTCCTTGGTATGGGGGAAGCCCTCACATTCTCTCCCAGGGAGTCAATGACTCCCTATCTCTCAATCCTGTCCCTTTGTAAACTCGCGAAAAATTTGGCAAAGGCTTCAAATACCTCTTCACTTATAATCTGTAATTAAAGAGAACAATTATATGACTCATAAGAACGAAGAGAGCGCCCCCTCCAAACGGCACTAAGAACCCAATGAATCTCCAAGGATAATATGCAGTTGTAATGACATCTGTTTTGTTGGTTCAAGTCTGAGCAATCTGGCAAATCAGCAGTCAGTGTTGTTACAAATCCTCTTCCCTTTTCAAATAAATCCCAGGACCTAAAGTGTTATGGTCTCCTTTACACAAAGAAAACTGGTCAAAGTTAAAACCCTGCCTATCTCATTATCTACTTCCTCTCTGGCTCTTGAAGATTCCTAGAAAATATCAGAATTAGAGTAACTCTAACCATCTATTCCAGACATTATATCACACCATACACACCATAAATCCCTAGGACATAATATATTCAACACAGACAATTAATTGGATATATACCAGCTTCCCATATTTGTTCTTTCTGCAATATTTAATATTCAGTAATGCTATTCATATGATGAATTTTCACACAAGTCTACTCACACCAACATAAACAGATGCTTGAAATATCAGAAATGATTTGATATTGTGAAACACCAGCTGTGTCAGAAAAAGGTAATTTTCCCATATTTAATGGAAGAGAGAGATTTGAGACCTCAAAAATTGCTATTGGCTAGGATATGGATTTTGAAAATCATCTTCCATCAGAATCCCCATGAAAATAGAAGCAAGAAACGAAACCATCAGACTGCTAAGTAAATGGGAAGGAAGGGACCATATCCTTCATTCTAATCCTCTTTATGATTCAAATCACCATCCTTCACAAGATTATAGCTGGTAGAGACTGGGATGTGACCAAACTTATTGGATGATTAGCCCTGAATGAGACCTTAGCTATCTCGGACTCTCTTCCCCTACAGATACAACCAGGCTCACTGTGTAGCATTATCTGTGTTCGAAGGCACATCCTATCTCACTTTTATTCCCACTAGGGTCAGAAATACAGAACATTGGGTGCCTGGGTGGCTCAGGCGGTTAAACCTCCAACTTCAGTTCAGGTCATGATCTCACGTTTGTGGGTTCGAGCCCCGCGTTGGGCTCTGTGCTGACAGCTCAGAGCTTGGAGCCTGCTTCAGATTCTGTGTCTTCCTATCTCTCTGCTCCTCCCCTTCTCATGTTCTGTCTCTCACTGTCTCAAAAATAAATAAAACTATAAAAAAAATTTTTAAGGAATCCAGAACTAACATCCATCACTATCATGTCTGGATTAGCTGCATCAAAATATTTGAGACACAAGGTCTGCACACTCCTGGGACCTCTGTCAGGTATCACTCATTTACGATCAGAGGTCTGACACTGAGCGGAGCTCCATCTCCAAAGCAAAAGGAAGTTACGAGTTTCTAAATCTTAACCTTTTACAAATACTTGCACATTATTTATAAATGATGATGCCATTCCCCCTGTGGAGAGAAAGTATGAACCTCCTAGAGACTTAAAAATTTTCATGTTTTTATTTATTTTTGAGAGACAGAGAGATACAGCACAAGCAGGGGAGGGTCAGAGAGAGAGGGAGATACAGAATCTGAAGCAGGCGCCAGGCTTGAGCTAGCTGTGAGCACAGAGCTTGATGCAGGGCTCAAACCCACAAACCATGAGATCAAGACCTGAGAGCAAGCCGAACACTTAACCAGCTGAGCCACCCAGGCGCCTATAACCCTCCTAAGGACTTAAAGGCATTCGTGCATGCATGAATTCACTGTCAGTCCGTTTGACATAGTATCTTTATCCAAAGACAGTATGACTTTTGCTATAGTCCAGTCATGTGCAAATTATTTTAAGTTTTCTGATCAGACAACTCTGGACATGACCTCAGGAGTGCCCTCTGTTCTTCTGTAACCTCTTCAAGGCATCTTTGATTTCCTTGTTTCTCAGACTGTAAATCAAAGGATTCAACATGGGGATGACCACGGTGTAAAAAACTGATGCAAATCTGTCAAAGCTGGAGGAACCACCAGAGCTGGAACTCAAATAGACAAAGATACTCGAGGTATAGAAGAAGGACACTGCTGTGAGATGAGAAGCACAGGTGTTGAAAGCCTTGGACCTGCCTTTAGCTGACGTGATCTTCATGATGGAAATGACAATACAGCAATAGGATACCACGATAATGAGAGCATTTAGGATCCCAAAGATCACTGTTAATACAGCCAGCAACAGCTGTATAAAGAATGTGTCAGTGCAAGAGAGGACTAACAGTTGGGGCATGTCACAGAAGAAGTGGTGGATGACATTAGGTCCACAGAAGTGAAGCTGTAGTATGGTACACAATTGCGATACAGAAGCAGAGAGTCCAGCCAGATAGGACCCCAGCACCATCCAAATACAGCGGGTGGGTGACATGACTGACGAGTAGAGAAGAGGATTACAAATGGCGGCGTATCGGTCATAAGCCATGGCTGTCATCAGACAAGACTCACTCAGTCCCATGACTGAAAAGACAAAGTACTGAACAGCACAACCCACAAAGCTGATAGTTTGCTGCTCCTGCAAAAAGGTGGAGAGCATCTTGGGGGCTGTGGAGGTCACATAGCAGATATCCATGAAGGACAGGTTACTGAGGAAGAAGTACATGGGCGTGTGGAGGTGAGAGTCCATCCTTATTAAGATGATGAGGCCCAAGTTCCAAGTCAGAGTCGTCATGTAGATCAGCAGGAATACAACAAAGAGCACTGCTAGGATTCTGGGGAAATCAGAGAATCCCAAAAGGATGAAATAAGTGACCTCTGTAATATTTCCTTCCCCAATCATTTGCTCCGTGCTTCTAAACTCAAAAAAGGGACAGAATGTACTGCTGACTCAGGTGACATGACACCACTACATTTCTCAGGTGTGCCACTCTTTCCTCCTCTGAGTACTGGGAAAGAAGCGATGTCTCACTCTCCCAATGAGAAGACCCCAACTTTTCATCTCAAATTGTCAAGAAGTAACTTTAGTGTTCTAGTTTCACAATTATTTCATGAAGCCTCATGCATGTTAAAGATGTATGTTCAAACGTGACTGGAAAAAAAAACACAAAAAAATGCTGTGATTCCTACAGAGACCATTCACTGACAGTTTCTTAAAGCGTTTGATGATTCATTATGGAACTGCTGCTTTGTAAGATCATAGTGGCATCACCCCAGATTAAAGCCGAAATAGTCCTTCAGTTCCAGATGGCCTTCCAGATAAATTTTTAAATTTTCTTCATTTTCCCTTAAGAAAAGTTACACTATTTGTAATAATTTCAGAAACTTTTATACAAATGTGCTTGATATCTCTTCTTCCTAGCCTAGAAAACTATATCATACTACTCTGATACTATTTTCTTGAGGCACAGCATATGTGCTCAATAAAGTTACACAACAAGTCTCTTGGGGCAGTCTTTGTACAGGTGTACCAAAGGGAGGCTAGTGTAGCCCACTACTACCCCAACATTTGTCAATTTTAGTGTGGTTTACTACTTGAGAAACAGCATGGTACTGTGGTTAAAGGTTCAGATTTTGGAGTTTTGTTTGATACCTGTCACTTTATGAATTCATCCCAGTAGCTTAACACACTAAGACTGACTTGCTCACAATAAAATGAGAACATTAGGAGCCCCTGGACCATAAGATTCCTAGGTGGGTTATAAGGAATCTCATGGACATGATGCTCCGCACACATCTGTACACAGTAATTGTTCAACAGGTGTTGGCTGTTATTATCATGGATTGCTTACAGAGAGCCATGAGTGACAGCCAGACCCATGGATCGGACTGTCAGTGGTGCTAGAGCTGCATGGGTAAATTTTAGGTATTTCCTGAGAGGTCACTGGCCTTGTAGACAGCAGGCATCATTGTCTCTGGGCAGATGCGGATTCAGACCTCATCTAGAAGCAAATCAAACCACCTGCAGCCATGAAGACACAAGCCACATAAGCAATTTTCTACTTAGTTTGCTTGAGTTTAATTAAACTGAGTCCATTGACACCACCATCAAGCTATGATGGGCCCTAAGAAAAAGAAAAAGTAAGTAGTTTAAATTGCCACGTACTGCACAGCTATAGCTCATAATGCTTTATTGATACAGTCATCAGATTACAGCTTACCAACAGATTCATAAGAGACTGCAGCTACGGCCTGTGCTCCGTAAACAATCTGTCCCTCCTTGACATGGAAGAGTTACTCAGTGAGACAAGCTACGAAATTTTTGAAAAAAGACTAATAATTAAATAGATATGAGCTTTTGGATATTAATGAGTACTATAAACACTGATAACTCACTACCCTTACAAAATAGACATGTGTCAAAAAATACGTAGAAAATTTAGAAACTTTAAATATGGCAAGTGTTTAATGTATGATAAATTTAGTATTTAAATTGATAAAGGATAAACTTTTGATGAACATTTATATAATCTAAATATGCAGAAACTATTTCTAAACTATAACAACAAAACAGAAACTAGAAGAGAAAAATATGATACAACACTTTAAAACTTGGTTATGTCAGAAAAATCTACTGAGTAAAATACTTTTGAAATAAAATTGATGAGGGAAAAATAGTCACAAAATATAATAAAGACAATATAGTAATTCCTTTTATATAAAAGCAATAATACAAAGGATGGAGCACTCACACTTACAACTAATGAAGGTACAAATGATTGTACCTTTCTGCAAAAACTTCATGCGTTATTTTTCTCTCTCCATCACTCTGTCTCTGTCTCTCTCACACAAACACTAACACACATGTGACCCAACTAAAAATGCAAAGAGTAATGACTGGTGTGATTTTAATGGCCTTATTTAAACTTCTCTGTACTTGATAAAATTTCAACAACTCCTATATTTATAAGAAACAAGTTACGATATACACATCCTTAATCATACACACTGATTGAGAAAGAAAAGGTGAAGGGAAGGGAAAACAATGGGGAGAGTGAAAAAGACAGAGAAAACAGACTTTCAGGACTTCCTGAATTTTACCTACTGACCATATCACCCTTATCAAGTTATTCACCTCTCTGCCTCAGTTGCCTCATCTATAAACAGGGCTAATAATACTACCTCATAGGATTGCTACAAAGACCGAATGACACAAAGGTCTTAAACAGTAAGGGCTCAATAAACGTTAGCAATTATCATCCTCAATAGGCAAAACGAATACAGAAAGGTCAAGGAACTCTTCACACAATTATTTTCTCAATTACATCGTCTCTGAGCAAGATTCAAGAATATTGTCAATGATTCTGGTTATTTCTCTCTCATATTGTTTGTTGTCTCCCAGTCAGCTGTAACCTCCCGATGCCACATTTTGTGTTCTACCACCATCAAGCACTCTTGAGCTGATGATACTACGTACAGTGCATGGTCCAGTGCAGATGTTTCACTATTTAGTGACAAGCATCTTGTATCCTAAGGTTTGCATAACTGAATAAACACATGCTTGAACAAATGGTTCTTTCACCCACTTTTGGATGTAAAACTAAAACTGTCTTATTTCATTTCAGTTATGGTTTTGGGGAGTTGAAAATCTTTCTGTTTATTCTTAAAGTATTGCCAATATAATTTCTTATCTTACCCAAGATGAGTTAGAGACAATGAGAACATTTTGAAAATATAAATGTTCATGCACAACATCCCCCATACACAAACATAAACAATCAATCTTGAAAATTAAGTCAAGCTCCTGATCAATCACTTGCAGTAACACTCTTTACTTACTTATTACATTCTGGTAACAAAAGGCAGCCAGAGTTGAGAGTATTTTCCTCATTCTCCCAGTAAAGATGAAGAACTCTGGATTGTTAATGAATTCATGATAGAACTGATCCTGAAAACTTACCTTGCTAAAATTTGGTAATATACAGGAAGAGGGAAAAAATTCTGAATCTATTCACTCTCTTCAATTAATTGTTTGCATGTGTTCAGAATATCCCGACAGTTTGGAGAAGAAAAAGTGACTGATGTAAATACTGGTTAGAGACAAGTTTAGAGCTAATCAATGCCTTTTCCTAGATGATCTACTAAGGATATGGCCACTCTGTAAGGCTGTTCAGTGTACAAAATAAGGTAAAAAGAGAGAAGCTGTTGCTGAATGAAAAAAGCACATAAGTTACACAAACAAACAAAAAGTTTAAAACCAACCTTTTATTAAGTAAGACCAACAACAACCAAGGTGCTGTGTGACTGAGTTGGTTAAGTGGCGGATCCTGGTGAGGATCTCAGGGTTTGTGAGAGCCAGCCCAGCAACTAGCTCCATGAGGAATGTGGAACCTGCTTGGGATCCGCTCTCTACCTTTCTCTCTCTCTGCCCCTCCCAAGCTATCCCACATGCATACACACACTCTCTCTCTCAAAAAACAAAAAACAAAAAACAAACAAAAAAACACCAACCAGTTTCTATGCTTGGGAGTGAAGCATCTCTGATATCTATGTTAACCACACTGGTGCCTCCAGACCTGCAGGGTCTCCAAAGATGACCATGGAGACGTATCTGAAGTACTGCAAAAGGCCAATGGATTCTACTTGAGTCCTTTGTCATATCATTACTGGGGGAGCTGCTTGCCTTTTGCTGCTCAGAAATTACGAGTCAATCATATACATCACCATGAAATCAAATGCATTGACATTATTATAACAACAGACTCCTTAAAATTTTTAAAGGGTCCTTCAGAACAATAAAAATATAGACAAAATATGTGATCTTAGGAAATTGCCCTGAAAGCTAGTAAATTGATATTTTTAATTCAGGGCTGAATTATTGACTTCTAAAGTTTATTAGGTTTTATAAATATTGTCTCATTAGATTTTAAATGAGCTCATTATCCCCCACTTTACAGGTGGAAAAAAAAAAACAAGGAAACAGCTCAAAATCACATTCTTAACAAATTGTAGAACTGGAACTCAACATTCATCTCTCACCCCAGAATAATCCCTGATATTTTAGAGTAGAGATTCATCTTTCCAAAGAAGGTCAGAGACGATCAGTAGGAGAAGGTGGAGGATGTAGGAGTGAGGGAGGGAGAAGAAAGAGGCGAAGAATGGGAGAAACTGAGGACCATAACCTTGCTCCACACAGGTCTTACTGGAAAAATCACATGACTATTAGATAGCACAGAATCCGCTATTCTCACTAAATCTTACCCTCTCACCTTGACCAGATTCCCCAAGAAGACTGAGCTCTTGCCAAAGGTTAAAACTGCTTATTTCTTTTCCAAAGCAATTTTCCAACTGCACCCTATCACTCTCCAAGATAGGACCCTTTGGCCATGAAATTGGCTGTCCACTCAGAGCAAGAGAGATGCCCACAACTGCAGATCCTCTTAAATGTGTTATTAAGGGCAAAGGAAATAGAAGAAGACAATTAGAGGGAAAAAAAACCTCCAGGTACCTGCTCTCTGGAGTCATGATTGTCATGGAGATTTGTCCCTGCTAGTTCCATGCCCCACTTTGCCATGTCCCTTGGGATCCATTCCCCACTTCCCCATAGTCCGATCATGTTCTCATGATTGTAGATTTTCTTTTAATGAACGTGGAGTCATTTACGTAGCAAGAAACTAGGGACCATCTAGTCCAGTACCTGCAATTACCAGGTGAGGAATCTGAAGCCAGGGAGCTGAAGGATCTGCCCAAGATGACATGGCTAACTGGAAAAATACCTTAATTAAAATATATTAGAGATATAAACATTTCCCTCTGTATGAAGCACTTACATTTTAGATAGACTTAAATTTCTCAAAGACCTGACCAGACTCAACCATCATTGCAGCCTGTAAGACAGACATGCCACTATTTCCCATGCACAATGAGAAGACTGAGACAATAAGGAAGACAGTAAAACTGAGCCACGACTTATCATGGTTACAACCTGGGGCATTGGGTTGAATTCCAACCCTTCCACTTGATGACCTTGTGACCTTGAACAAATTAACCTCTCCAAGCCTCAGGATTATCATAAAATGGTGCTGGTAGTAGTAGCTACTTCATAGAGTATGTCTTCATAGAGAGACTCAAATCAGATGATGCATATACAGCACCGACCATGGAGTGTAGTACAAGCCTGCCTTCTATTAATAGTAGGTATAACTTAGATGTTCTGATTTGAGGTCTTTCCAACATGTTATGTGGCATTACTAATCCTTCACTAAAGGCATCTACTTAAAATTATTCCCACAAACAGTTTTGCTTTTGCTTCTAGGTTTTATAAATGAAACTCACCTACCCTGCCAGTTACTAGGGATGCAGAGATGTTCTAGACAAGGTCCTGTCCTTGGTTATTCTCACCTCAGTTATTCTTACCTCCAGGGAGAAAGGGATGGGTGGTCAACAAATTAATTATTTAATTTCGCTGATAGGGTGATAAGAACTGTAATAGCTCAATATTTTAAACTGAACATGTTCTGGGGTGCCTGAGTGGCTCAGTCAGTAAGTGTTCAGCTTCGGCTCAGGTCATAATATCACAGTTTGTGGTTTTGAGCCCCTCATCAGGCTGTGTGTTGACAGCTCAGAGACTGAAGCCTGCTTCAGATTCTGTATCTCCCTCTCTCTCTGATCCTCCCTTGCTCACGCTGTCTCTCTCTGTCTCTCTAAAATAAACAAAAATCATATAAAAATTGTTAACTAATCATGTTGTTAAGATAGTTTTGAAGATAGGAACACCAAGGGTATGGACTGTGGGCACCATGGCCAAGCAATGGAGGCTATGTTTCTGGTCAGTAAGAACCACCTATGTTCCATAAATCACACTTCGTGAGATTCAAGATAAACTGTGCTATACTGGGATGAATGTGGCAGATCTCTATGTGCCCAAAGGTTCTATCTGTAATACGTTATGTAATTTCTCACCTGCCATCTTTATATGGTAACAGAAAAACAAATCAAATCTCTGTGATGTAACTATGTGAGTGTAAAGTATATATATATGAATGTAATAGGTATGAAATTAGTCCATAATCTCTTGTATGGAAAAAAATCTCTTTTTGAACTTTTTTGAAGTCCTCTTATTTGGACTCTAAGTGCTCATGGAACTCCCAGGTCTGGTGGCTCTTTTGCTCCTGAGCAATTTAAGGTCCTGGAATCCCTAGGGGACTCAGATTAGGAACTCATTCCTGCACTCAACAGTGTATGGGAAGATACCAAGCAGTATGCACCAAGCCTGCCTATGCAAATAAATTCATGACGTGACAGAAGTTTCATGTATATATTATAATCAACATCTCTACACACCAGGAAGTGACCCACCAAAAGTCTAGTTATCAGTCATCAGCATAGAGTTGACCCCCTTCACAATTCCACCCACTCCCCAGCCTCCTTCCTCTCATTTTTGTATTGTTAGCTTTGTTTATCTTCTGTCTTTAGATTCCAAATGAGTAAAATCATGTAACTGTCTTTCTCTATCTGACTTCTTTCAAGTATCTTAATACCAAGGTTAAAATAAAAGCAAAAATGAACTACTGCTGGCTCGTCAAGATAAAATGCTTCTTGGCAGCAAAGGAAACAATCAACAAAACTAAAAGGCAACTAACTGACTGGGAGAAGATATTCACAAATTACACATAGAATGAAGGGCTAATTTCCAAAATCTATAAAGAACTTACTATTCTCAACATCCAAAAAATGAACAACACAGTGAACAAATGGGCAGAAAATATGAATTGATACTTTTCCAAAGAAGACATCCAGATAGCTAACAGACATAGGAAAACACGCTCAACATTACTCATGATCACAGAGATACAAATCAAAACCACAATGAGACACCACTTCACAATTGTCAGCATGGCTAAAATTAACAACTCAGGAAACAAAAGATGACAGATGTTGGAAAGGATGCAGAAATAGTGGAACCCTCTTACACCGTTGGTGGGAATGCAAACTGGTGTGAGACACTCAGGAAAACAGTATGGAGGCTCTTCAAAAAATTAAAAATAATCCTACCCTCTGACACAGCAATGGCACTACTAAGAATTTATCCAAAGGATACAAAAGTACTGATTCAAAGGGGTACATACACCCCAATGTTTATAACATCGATATCAACAATAGCCAAAGTACAAAAAGAGCCCAAGTGCCCATCAACTGATGGATGGATATATATATATACAGTTGAATACTACCCAGCAATGTAAAATAATGAAATCTTGCCATTGCTACAATGTGGATGAAACTAGAGTGTACCATGCTAAGCAAAATAAGTCAGTTGGAGAAAAATAGATATCATATAATTTCACTCATATGTGGAATTTTAGAAACTTAACACATAAACATAAGGGAAAGTAAGGAAAGATGATATAAAAACAGAGAGGGAGGAAAAGCATAATAAACTCTTAAATACAGACAACAAACTGAGGGCTGCTAGTTGGGAGGTGGGTGGAGGGATTGACCTCATGGGTGATGGGCATTAAGGAAGGCACTTGGGATGAGCACTCAGTGTCATATGTAAGAGGTGAATCACTGGTTCTACTCCTGAAGCCAAGACCACATTGTATGTTAAAAAACTTGAGTTTAAATTTAAAAGAAAATAGTAATCCTTCAAGGTCCGTAACAAATGGCAAATTTTCATTCTTTTTTATGGCTGAGTGCTATTCCATTTTACACACACACACACACACACACACACACACACACAGAAACACACCAATCACATCTGTTCTGTCCAGAATGTTCCTGAATGTTGGCTATTGTAAACAGTGCTGCAATAAATATACATGTGCATGTATCTTTTCAAATTAGTATTTTTGTCCTCTTTGGGTAAATACCCAGAACTGGAATGGCTAGATCATATAGATCTACCCTTAATTTTGTGGAACCTGCATACTGTTTTCCACAGTAGCTGAAACAACTTACATTCCCACCAACATGACACAAGGGTTTCCTTTTCTCCACATCCTGTCCACCATTGTTATTTCTTGTCCTTTTGATATTAGTCATTCTCACATGTGTAAGAAGATCTCTCATTTAGCTTTTGATTTGAATTTCCCTGATGTTCAGTGATGTCGAGCACAATTTCATGTCTGATGGACATCTGTATGTCTTCTTTCGAAAAAAGTCTATTCAGGATCTCTGTGCCTTTTTTAGTTGGATTGTTTGAGTTTTTCGTTGTTAAGTTACATGAGTTTTTTTACATATTTTGGATATTAACCTCCTATCATATACACATGTATATATAATTTGCAAATACTTTCAGTGACTCAGTGTGTTGCCCTTTTCATTTTGATGATTGTTTCCTTAAATGTGTAGAAGCTTTTTAATTTGATGTAGTCTTATTCATTTCTTTTTGCTTTTGTTTCCCTTCCCCTTGGCATCACATCTACAAACACATCAGCTTAGACCAATGTCAAGGAGCTTGCTGCTTATGTTTCCCTCTCAGAATTTTATGACTTTAGGTCTCATATTCATGTTCTTATTCCATTTTTCTTAATTTTTTTGTGTGGTATATGATAGTAGTCTAGTTTCATTTTTTGTATGGGGTTGTCCAGTTTTACCAGAACCATTAAATGAGGCAATTGCTTTTTTCCCATTACATGTGTCTGGATCCTCTGTTATAAACTAATTGTCCCTAACTCTGTGTGTTTCTTCCTGCACTCTCAAATCCATTGATATATGCAGCTGTTTTTGTGCCAATATCATACTGCTTTGATTACTGTAGCGTGTTAGTATAGTTTAAAATCAGGGACCATAATGCATCTAGCTCTATTTTTCTTTCTCAAGGTTGCTTACACTGTTCAGGATATTTTGTGATTCCACAGAAGTTTAGAAATGTCTGCTCTACATCTGTGAGGAATGCTATTGGAATGTTGATAGGGATTGCATCTTTAAAAAGTTTTATTTACTTATTATTATTTTTAGAGAGAGTGAGCAGGGGAGAGAGAGAGACAAAGAGACAGAAATTCTCAAGCAGGCTCCATGCTCAAGGTAGACCCTGATGCAGGGCTCAATCCCACAACGCTAGGATCATGACTTGAGCTGAAATCAAGAGTCAGACGCTGAACGAGCCACCCAAGCACCACCCAGCATTTAATCTGTAGACTGCTTTGGAAAATAAGGTTATTTTAACAATATTAATTCTTCCAATCCATGAGCATTATATAACTTTCCATTTATTTGTATCTTCTTCATTTCTTTTATCATTGTCTTGTACAGGTCTTTCAATTCCTTGGTTACATTCATACCTAGAATTTATTATTTTTGATACAAATGTAAATGAGATTGCTTTCTTTTAAAAAAACAAGTTTATTTTTTTTATTTTTAATGTTTATTTTTGAGAGAGAAGGAGAGCATGCTAGTGGGTGAGGAGCAGAGAGAGAGGGAATCACAGAACCTGAAGCAGGTTTCAGGTTCCGAGCTGTGAGCACAGAGCCCAATGCAGGCTCAAACTCACAAATTGAGAGATCATGACTTGAGCTGAAGACAATGTTCAATATTTTGAGCCACGCAGGCACCCTGAGATTGCTTTCTTAATTTCTCCTCCAGCTAGCTCATTATTTGTGTACTAAAATGTCACAGGTTGGGGGCCAGTGGATGGTTCAGTTGGTGAAGCGTTCAACTTTTGATTTCAGTTCTTGTCAGCATCTCACAGTTCATGGGATGGAGCCTTCCATTGGGCTCTGTGCTGAAAATGCAGAGCCTGCTTGGGTTTCTCTCTCTCTCCCTCTTTCTTTCTGCCCCTCCCCTCCTTGCATGCATTCATGTGGTGTCTCTCTCTCAAAATAAATAAACATTTAGGAAATACTGAAAAATACAGGTTTTGGTATTAATTTTTATCCTATAACTTTACTAAATTTGTTATTAGTACTAACAGTGTTTTGGTAAAGTCTTTAGGGTTTTATGTATATATAATTATGTTGTCTATAAAGATAGATTTAAGGTGCCTGGGTGGCTAAGTTGGCTTAAGTGTCTGACTTTGGCTCAGGTCATGATCTCATGGTTCATGGGTTGAAGCCCCACATCAAGATCTTTGTTGGCATCTCAGAGCCTGTAGCCTGCTTCAGATTCTGTGCCTCCCTCCCTCCCTCTCTCTCTCTCTCTCTCTCCCTCTCTCTCTCTCTCTCTCTATCTGCCCTTCCCATGCTCATACTCTGTCTCTCTTTCGAAAATAAATATTTCTTTTTTCTTGCAATATCACTCTGGCTACAATTTTCCAGTACTACATAGAATAAAAGTGGCAAAAGGGTGCATCCTTGTCCTATTCTTGGTTTAGACATAAAAGCTTTGAGCTTTTCACCACTGAGTATGTTAGCTGTGGGATTATCTTACATGGCCTTTTTATGTTCAGGTACATTCAGTTAATATCAAGTTTGTTGACAGTTTTTCTTTTAATCATATCTGGATGTAGAATTTCTTCAATGGCATTTTCATCATCTTCATATTTTTACTCTTCATTTCATTACTCTGTTATATGACATTGATTGATTTTTGGGTACTAATTCTCCCCATATTACTGAAATAAATCCCGTTTGATTATGGTATATGATCCTTTTTATGTATTCTTAATTCAGTGTTTAATAGTTTCTTGAGGATTTTGCATCTATACTAAACAGGCATTCTGGGTTGCAATTTTCTTTTCTTTTCTTTGTCTTTTTTTGGTAAAAGTGTAGTACTTCCCTTAATAAATGAGTTTTGGGGGCATCTGAGTGGCTCAGTAGGTTAAATGTCCGACTTTGGCTCAGGTCGTGATCTCGCGGTTTCTGAGTTCAAGCCCTTTATTGGACTCTGTGCCAAAGGCCAGAGCCTGTAGCCTCCTTCGGATTCCATATCTCATCATCTCTCTGTCCCTCCCATGCTTACGATCTGTCTCTCAATAATAAATAAAAATATTAATGAATTTTTAATGAGTTTAGACGTGTTTCTTCAAACACAAACATCAGAAAAGCCATATATGAAAAGCCTATCACAATATTATCCTCAAGAGTGAAAATCTGAGATCAGGAACACAACAGGGATGTCCACTATTATCACTACTGTCTAACATAGTGTTGGAAGGCCTAGCATTAGCCATCAGACAACAAAATGAAATAAAATGCATTTAATAGACAAAGAAGAAGTCAAACTTTCACTTTTGCAGACGACATGATACTCTACACAGAAAACTAAAAAAAATCCACCAAAAAGCTATGATAACTGAAATATAGATTCAGCAAAGTTGCAGGATACAAAAATCCATGTATAGAAATCAGCTTCATTTCTATGCGCCATTAATGAAGCAACAGAAAGAGAAATAAAGGTATCAATCCCATTTACAACTACACGAAAAACCATTAAATAACTAGGAATACACTGAACCAAAAATGTAAAATATATATATATATATATTGAAAAGTATATAAAATTTATGAAGGAAATTGAAGACACAAAGAAATAGAAAAACATTCCATGCCATTGGCCTGGAAGAATAAATATTGTTAAAATGTCAACACTACCCAATACAATCTACACATTCAATGTAATCCCAATGAAAACTGCACCAGCATTCTTCTCAAAGCTAGACCAAACAATCCAAAAATTTGTACGGAACTAGAAAAGACCCTAAAAAGACAAAGTAATGCTATTGGCACAAAAAGAGACATACAGACCACTGGAATAGATTAGAGAAACCAGAATTGGACCCAAAAATGTATGGCCACCTAATCTGTGACAAAGCAGAAGAGAGTACCCAATGGGGAATAAAAAAACAGTCTCTTTAGCATATGGTGCTGGGAGAACCATACAGCGACATGCATAAAAATGAAACTAGACCACTGTCTTACACTGTACACCAAAAAACCCTCAAAATGGGTGAAAAACCTAAATGTGAGATAGGAAACCATCAAAACCCTAGAGGAGAAAGTCTCTTTGACCTCAGCCACAGCAGTTTCTTACTCGACATGTCTTTGAAGGCAAGGGAATTAAAAGCAAAAATGAACTACTGTAACTTCATTAAGATATAATAACGTCTCTGCACAGGAAAGGAAACAATCAACAAAACTGAAAGGCACCCAACAGAATGGGAATAGATATTTGCAAATGACACGTTGGAAAAGGGATTAGTATCCAAAATCTACAAAGAACTTACCAAACTCAACACCTGGAAAGCATATAACCCAGTGAAGAAATAGGCAGAAGACATTAATAGACACTTTTCCATAGAAGACATCCAGATGGCCAAAGACACATGAAACGATGCTCAGCATCACTCATCACCAAGGAAATACAAATCAAAACCACACTGAGATACTGTTGGGGCCAAGTAGACCATAAAACCTCCTGCAGAGCGACCGTTGAAAGTACTGCCTCTGGGGCACAGGAGAATCTATATAAAAGTGACCATTGATGGCTATGCCTCTGGGGCCCAGGAGAACTATTTGGGAAGTTGTGGAACAAGTCGAAAGACTGTGAAACAACATTTGGCCTCCTGGGTTGCACATATGGCTTCTGTTTATCCTGTCTATGATTTTCTCGTTACTTTGTAAAAAAAAAGGCATATACCTTTAAGTTTTGAATCAACTTGGGTCAGTTAGGTACACCAGCTTTCCCTTACATTATTTCTGTTCCCAGCTCGTTGCCTGCTGTTGGGGGCAAACACAGTCCTCTGTCTAAAATTAACTACTTGGATGATAAGCATCTTGCCCATACATAACTGCTAAAAGGCCGTGAAGAAAAGAAAAATTCTTTGAGAGACAGACTCCACGACAGGCTTCAGGAAGCCTCAGAGAACACAGAACACAGTCTCGCCTCTGACTGGTTCACTCTGGATGCCAAAAATTGCATATTCAAAAAGATAATCCTACCTCTGGTTGGTCCACCTTGAAAACCAAAAATTTGCATAAAGGGGCATGGTGGACAACTCCTGATTGACCAGGCCAGCATCCCTCATATACATGAAGGGCAACCAATCAGGACGACTTCCCCTTCTCAGAACACACTCTTCCTGGGCTCACTCTGTAATTGGTTACTTTCAAAGATACCTCAAATATTGTGATTGGGACCCACCAAAAGTAACAATGTTCTAAATAATATGTATGGCTGAAACTTTTGTCAAAACCATCATCTGACCGTGATTGGATTGCTGTACCTATGTCACAATCTCTTGTAACTCCCTCTTGTAACTTCCCCTTCCCAAGCCCATAAAAACCCTGCTTCTCCTCTGTTCGAGGCCCTCAGCACGGATCCATTGCGCAGGTGAAGTCTGTGAGCCCGAAGTTAGGTCCAGCGAGCCTAAGCTGTAATAAAACTGCCCTTTGATTTTGCATGCATGACTCAGTCTCCCTGGCAGTCTCTGGTTTTGGGCAGACGATATTGTGATCTGGGCATAACATTTGGTATGTTGGCCGGGAAAATCCTCCTCCCCAGAACCCCTGGGACCCCGACACACTGGGCTTGATTGCCAGCAGGTAAGTGCACTCATTTTCTTGTTCTTCTATGTTTAAATCTTTTTTGTTTGTCTGATCTGTTTGGTGCTGGTCTCTGGGGGCCTCAAAGGAGCCAGGCAGATGTGCCACAAAAGCTCGAGGCCGTGGGATCCAAGAGACGTCTTGGACCCACAGGAAGGAGGGACAGCAGGTCAAGTCCCCCGCGGGTTAAGTCCCCTGCGAGTCAAGTCTCACAGCACAAAGGGTGAAATTCAGGTCCTAAAGAACCCTGCTGGTGGCAGCAGCAGGATCTCTTTTGAGTTAAGAAAAAACAGCCTTGTTGTCTTTCCGACGTTGGTCTAAATGCTTGTGTCTATTTCTCTGTGTGTCTGTTAATCTATATGTAATTTTTGTCATGACTCTGACTGACAAGAACATTTAGAGAAAGGGGTTGAAGTCCTCTATCTGTTTTTTCATGGGAATTTGGGGTCTCAACCCCACATATATTTCTTTGGAAAGTGCACAAAGAACATCATCCCGCTTTTGTTTTCTCCTCCATTGGCCAGAAGAACTAATTCCTGTGTTTTGTGGCTTTACCACCATTCAAGCTGTCTGTCTTCTTACAAATATTGGGCCGACACGAACCTCCTACTCAGGGACCTTTCAGCTGGGGTGTGTGGGCTGGTCCCACGCAAGACACCACCTCACTCTGGTCAGAGTGGCTAAAATTCACAACTCAGGAAACAACACATCCTGGTCAGGATATGGAGAAACAAGAACCCTCTTGCACTGTTGGTAGAAATGCAAACTGGTGTGGCCATTCTGGATAATAGTGGGGAGGTTCCTCAAAAAATTAAAATAGAACTCCCCTATGACCCAGCAATAGCACTACTAGGAATGTATCCAAAGGATACAGGAGTGCTGATTCATAGGAGCACATCTACCCCAATATTTATAGCAGCACTTTCAATAATAGCCAAATTATGGAAAGAACCTAAATGTCTAAAAAGTGATGGATGAATGAAGAAAACGTGGTTTATATATACAATGGAATACTACTTGCCAATGAGACAGAATGAAACCATGCTATTTGCAGCAATGTGGATGGAACCGGAAGGTATTATGCTAAGTGAAATAAGTCAGAGAAGGACAGATATCAGATGTTTTCACTCATATGTGGAACGTGAGAAACTTAACAGAAGACCATGGGGGAAGGGTAAAAATTGGTACAAAGAGGAAGGGAGGCAACGCATGAGAGATTCTTAAATACAGAGAACAAACAGGTTTGATGGGGGACATGGAGAGGGGAAAATTGGTGATAGGCATTGAGGAGAGCACTTAGGATAAGCACTGGGCATTGTACGTAAGCAATGAATCACAGGAATCTACCCCTAAAACCAGGGCACACTATCTACACAATATGTTAGAAATGTGACAATAAATTATATTACCAAAAAAAGTGTTCCTTCAACTTGTACTTTTTGGAGGAGTTTGAGAATGATTGGCATTAATTACTCAACATAGTACTGGAACACCTAGCTAGTACAATTAGCCAAAAGAGAGAAATAAAAGGGATCTAAGACAGAAAGGAAGAAACAAAGCTACCGTTATTGCAGGTGATACATTCTTATATCTGGAGAGTCCTGAAGACTCAACTAAAAATCTATTGGAAGTAAACAACACATTCAGTCAAGTTGCAGTACACAGAATTAACCTACAGAAACCAGTTGTATGTCCACACACTGACAATGAAACGCCTGAAAAAGAAGTAAAAACATTATACCATTCACAGTAACAAAAAAAAAAAAAAAAACACTAACATACAGTAAGGATAAACTTAACCAAGGAAGTAAAAGATCTATCCTATTAAAACTACAATAATGAAATTAAAGAACACATGAAAAAATGGAACACTATCCCATTTTCATGAATCAATATGCCCATATAACCCAAAGCCATCAATAGACTGAAAAAATCTATACCAAAATTCCAATGACATTTTTCACCAAAATAGGAAAAATCCTAAAATTTGCATGAAATTTCAAAACACCCAAGCCAAAGTAATCTTGAAAAAGAACAAAAGTGGAGGCATCACACTCCCAATTCAAAACTATACTACAAAGCAATACTAAACAAAACAGTATGAGTCTGGCATAAAAATAGACATGAAGGCCAAAAGAATAAAAGAGAATCCAGATAGAAACTCCAATCTATACATCAACTACTATTTAACAAGGGAGCTGAGAATACTCAGAGGGGAAAGAAAGTCTCCTTAATAATTGGTTTTGGAAAGAGTGGATCATCTTATGTATAATAATGAAATTGGACCACTACCTTTTACCATTCACAAGAATTTTCCCTAATGGGTTAAAGACAGGAAATAAGACTTGAAACCATAAACCTTCAAGAAGAAAAGGTAGAGAAAACAAGCTCTTTGACATTGTCCTTGAAAAAGTTGTTTTAGATCTCATACCCAAAGTCAAGAAACAAAAGCAAAAATCAACAAGTGGAGCTATATCAAATTAAAAAGCCTCTGCAAAGCAACACAAAACTAAACTAAACAAAAACAATTTAAAAAATGGCAGAGGAACTGAATAGATTTTTTCCTAGAAGACATTCAAATGGCCAAAAGGTACATGAAAAAGTACCCACCATCACTAATCACCAGGGGAGTACAAATCTAAAGCACAATGATATCAATGCACCCCTATTAGAACAGCTATCATCAGACAAGGGTTAACAAGCTGTGGTGAGGGACGCCTGGGTAGCTCAGTCGGATAAGCATCCCACTTCAGCTCAGGTCAGATATCACAGCATATGGGTTTGAGCCCTGCGTCAAGCTCTATGCTCACAGCTCAGAGCCTGGAGACTGCTTTGGATTCTCTGTCTCCCTCTCTCTATGTCCCTTCCCCACTGACATTCTCTCTCTCTCTCTCTCTCTCTCTCTGTCTGTCTCTCTCGCTCTCTCAAAAATAAATAATCGTTTAATATTTTTTTCAAAAAAAAACTCGTGGTGAGGATTTGCTGAAAAAGGAACACTTCTAAACTACTGGTGAAAAGGTAACTTGTTTTATCCATATTAAAAGCAGTATGCTGTAAAAAAAAAAAACAGTATGGATATTCGTCAAAAAATAAGAGAACTACCATATGATCTAGCAACACTAATTTTGGGTATACATCCAACAGAAATAAAGACAGGATACCAAAAAGGAGAATCTGTACTCTTCTGTTTAATGCAACATTCTTTGTAATAGCCAAGATACGGCAATGATAAAGAATGATAAAGGAATCACGGTGTTGACACAGCACAGCTGAATAACACTCCACTAGGACAGTGAAGGAAATCCTGCCATTCGACAACATTGATGGATCCTGAGGGCATTCTGCCAAGTGAGATGAGCCAGACAGAGAAAAGACAAAGACAGCAATATATCACTAATAAGCAGAATGGAAAAGCCAACCCCATAGAAACAGAGAGTACATTGGTGCTTACCAGGGACCTGGGAGCAAGGGAATTGGAGAGATGTTTTTTGAAATGATACCACCTTGCAACTAAGAGAGAAGTAAACATGGAAATCTAGTGTATAGCATAATAACTATGAGGAGCTCCTCCCACTGAAGCCCTCATGCTTCCTTAGGAAGACTTCTCATACATCTTACACATTCTTAAAGAACAATGCTTCAAGGAACATATTTATGCTTGCACGGTGGGGGAGACAGAGGACACTGCACTACCTCCTAGGTATGGGGGAAGCCCTCACATTCTCTCCCATGGAGTCAATGACTCCCCTTCTCTCAATCCTGTCCATCTATAAACTCATGAAAAATTTGGCAAAGGCTTCAAATACCTCTTTACTTATATCTTTATTGAAGAGAACAATTATGTGACTATCAGAACAACTGTAGTAACAACCCAGTGAATCTCCAAGGATAATATGTAATTGTAATGACATCTGTTTTATATCAGTTGGTTCTAGTCTGAGCAATCTGGCAAATCAGCAGTCAGTGTTATACATCGTGTTCCCTTTTCAAACAGATCACAAAGATCTAAAGCTTGATGTTCCACTTCACACAAAGAAAACGGCCCAAAATTAAAAATCCTGCCTATCCCTCTATTTCCTCTCTGGCTCTTAAGGCTTCCTAGAAAATATCAGAATTAGAGTAACTCTAACCATCTACTCCACACATTATATCACCCCATACATACCATAAATCTCTAGGATAGAAAGGTTTAACACAGACAATAAAAAAGAACATAGGCTTCCCATATTGGTTCTGTCTGCAATATTTAATATTCAGGAACTCTATTCTTATAATGAATTTCACACAGGTCTACTCACAACAAATATAAATAGATCCTTGAAATATCAGAAATGATTTGATAGTGTGAAACACCAACTGTGTCAGACAAGGATAAATTTTCCAATTTAATAGGAGAAAGAGGTTTCAGTCCTACAATATCAACAACTGCTATTGGCTATGAGATGGGCTTTGAAAATCATCTTCCATCAGAATCCCCACTGAAACTAGAAGCAAGAAACCAAACCAACAGACTCCTAAGTAAATGGGAAGGAAGGTACCATATCCTTCATTCTAGTCCTCTTTATGATTAAAATCACCTTTTCCTTCACAAGACTATAGCTGGTAGAGACTGGGATGTGACCAAACTTACTGAATAATTAGCTCTGAAAGAGACCTTAGAGAAACATTAGCTATCTCAGACTCTCTTCCCCAAGAGACACGACCAGGCTAACTGTATAATTTATCTGTGTTCAAGGTCACATCCTGTCTCACTTTTTATTCCCATTAGGGTCAAAAATACACAACAAACATCCATCTCCAACATGTCTGGATTGTGCTGCATCAAAATATTTGTGACACAAGGTCTCACACTCCTGGGGCCTCTGTCAGGTATCACTCGTTTATGATCAGAGGTCTGAGACTGAGCAGGGCTCTATCTCTAAAGCAAAAGGAAGATACAAGTTTCTAAACCTTAACATTTTACATATGAAAATGAAAGCATGAACGTCCTAAGGACTGAAAGGCATTGTGTTTGCATGGAATCAAGTCACTGTCAGTCCACTTGGCATATTATCTGTGTCAAATTAAGCTTTCTTTATGCAAAGGTAGCATTATCTTCTAGCCATTCATGTGC
>PJEM01010782.1:0-59355 GCA_004023845.1 Helogale parvula | reverse complement strand
AAAAAAAAATAAAACAAATAAAAGGAAAGATAAAGAATTTCCCAGACAACAAAAACTGAAGAAGTTCATGACCACTAAACTAGCCCTTCGGGAAATATTAAAGGGAACTCTTTGAGTGGGGGGCGGGGGGAAGAACA
The DNA here is from genome assembly GCA_004023845.1 of Helogale parvula. Classification (NCBI taxonomy): domain Eukaryota; kingdom Metazoa; phylum Chordata; class Mammalia; order Carnivora; family Herpestidae; genus Helogale; species Helogale parvula. Next base: position 59,218 of record PJEM01010782.1, on the reverse strand, counting down.
AAAGCCATAAAGGAACAGAGAACATCACCAGCAACACCAACTCTACAGGTAGCACAGTAGTGCTAAATTCATATCTTCATAATCACTCTGAATGTAAATGGGCTAAATGCTCCAATGAAAGGACATAGGGTATCAAAATGTGTCGTGTCCCGCCCTGGCCGCTCCAGCCCGTGGGGCGGTGAGTCCTCGTGGGTTCTTTTCCTGAGGGAGGGAGAGAAAGGGCAGGAAGGGGGACGCACAGAGAGTAAAAACACAACTCACGGTTTTCGATCAGGCAAAAGAGAGAGAGTTTATTGAGAGAACTGTCTTTTATATACACTTTTAGGGCGGGACAAACAAAGTAGCTGATGTAGGTCGGTTGCTAGGAAACAGGGTTAAGAGATTAAGACTGGAGTGAAAGAGGAACCGGACTAAATTGTTTTAGCACAGTGCCTGAGGGGCCGATACCACCCTGCCTGCAGGGAGTTGATCTTTGGTCTTTTGGCTTCTCTGACAGGGAGTCGAGCTTCCCTGCCTATTTTGCAACTCCCCTCAGGGAGTGACAAATTCGGCTAGCAAATGGCCAAGCAGCTGAGATCTTAGCTTCTCCCCACAGGTCCTCCCTTTTTTTCTATAAATAAAAAAAAGGGGTTCTTCCAAAATATGATAGTATGGGCAAGGAAAGGACTGTGCCTGGCTTGGGTTGGAGACCTGCCAATCCTTCTTACCCGTCATGGGCACACTCAGAAGCTTATGTCTGAGCAGCCTGTCTTAGGTGGAAAGGATGGTAAGGCCTCTCTTACCCGTCATTGGCTAGCCAGCCCGTGCCTCTTGCCAGAATATAGCTCTTCCATCGGCCTCCTGATCGGCCATATCGAGCTTAATATACTGAACCTGGGTAGGCTGCGCCTATTTGCTGCCTTAGGAGAGCCATGACCTTATGAAAAGAACAGGGCTCAAGGGCACCAAGATCAATAAAACCGCAATAGGCCTTAAACATGGAAGGGGATAGGGTAAAAGTCCATAAAATCCACAAAAAAAGGACTGTCGATGTGTTCCTTCCTCCTCTTCTCCAGGTTCCTTTTGAAGCTTCTTTTCCCAGCATGGTCCTAAAGGAAAAGACAAAGATTTCTCTCAAGGAGGTTTTTTCTCCCTGGAGGACTGAGTGTTTTGATCGATTTGTTTTACTAATCTTTCTGGCAGCCATCTGGCTGCATCTGTTTTTTGTGAATAAATGCAAACTGATCCTCGTCCCCAGATTAAAACTGGGTCTGGACCATGTCATTTGTTATCCAAAGGATCTTTCCAAAGCACGATAGCAAAAGTTTTTTGCGTCTCATTTTGCCAGAGACGCTCAGCAGCTGAGCGTCCTTCTTTATAATTAATCCTTGTAAGCATGGCCTCTTGTAAAGTCTTATTAACTTTAGGTAAGGATTTCAGGGCCAAAGGAGTTAACTCTCGTTTTGCAATTTGGATGGAAGTCTTTATGCAAGATCTTAAACAGGGGAATAAGGTCTCTAGTAGACAGCTTTGAAAGAGGCCGAATTTAATTAATATCCCCCAATAGTTTTTGAACATCATTAAAAGTACATAAATGCTCTTTAATTGTAAAGTTAAGTTACAATTTAAATTTAGTGACATTTATATTTTGATTATTAAAGGTGTTAATTAATGATCTTACATCAAAACATTAAGACTTTAGGGACTGCACATATATTTGAGCAATTGCACAATTTACCCACAGTCAAAATTACACTTAGACTATTAACTCTTAGAAATCTTAGTCTCCCATTGAGGGCTTAGTAATCAAAACCTTTCTTTTAGATGGTAAACTTCTAGAACTAATTAAGTGCAAAGCAGCTTTTTAACATTTCTAAATATCCCCAGTTGTTTCGCCACAAGTTAAAAGGCACAGACAACTACAGGCCTTGCGGCTTGTACTTTAGTTTTAACTTGTTAGACAGCCAATGAACTTAATCTTAATTTATTATCAAGTAAAATCTTAACGTTGTAACTTACTAAGAGCCTTTAAAACTATCTTAACAATTACTCATGAAAACTATAGGCCAGACCAAATTAACCTTTCTTTTAACATACGCTTGATTAAAAGTTGGCTGGAGTAGAGATCATAAGCACCTATTTGACTTATCGTAGATTTAGATAGAACAAAAATTTCTGTTTTAACCAACAAACTTAAGCAATGAATAAGTTTTATTTGAGCCCAGGTAAGATGCTTGTTTCCTAATAGTTGATTTTAACCTCGAAATTTGGTGCAAAAACTGATTTTTCGTGGTCTATTATTTCTTATGCAAATTGGCCTCTCCCCGCCCAGCGGACTGCAACCTGATAGCCTTTTGGTTGCCCTGGGCAAAGGGGCAGTTTTAAATTTTTTTTTTTTTTTTTTGCTGTTTAAAACTCTTAGCTGTTAACCTGGGAAATAAATAGGTCTCTTTCTTTAGACTCTTTATGGCTTAAAGCTTAATTTACTACTTTGCTCTAACTTTATGGGAGGGTGTTTGCAGCAAACCAAAACAAGTATAACAGACTCTGTAATGCCCCTTATTTCTTATCCCTTATTTTTTATAATACAGTGACGCAAAGACAAACAAAGGTTCACTCACACACACACTCGAGGCCATCATGCTTCCTCCGCAGAGGTTTCAGAAACAAGACTGAGAAAAACACTTCTTAACCTTTACTCCCTGGGCCACCGCGTGGCCATCTCCTTCTAAATCCTGAGCACTGGGCCACCGCGTGGTCGTCTCCTTCTAAATTCTGAGCACTGGGCCACCGCGTGGCCGTCTCCTTCTAAATCCTGAGCACTGGACCACAGCGTGGCCGTCTCCGTATCCTGAGCACTGGGCCACACAGCTAATTCTGCGTGGTCGTCTCCTTATAATTCCTGAGCACTGGGCCACTGCGTGGTCGTCTCCTTCTAAAACCTCTAACCTCGGCCGTTACCTCTTTCTCTTCTTCTTTGATTGGTTTCTTCACTAGATCCCTCTTCACTCAGGCCGTGCGTTGGGTTGCCAAATGTCTTGCTCCCTCACTCAGCCGCACGTCGGGCACCATTATGTCGTGTACGAAGCCACTGAGCCCCCGCCGCCCCGTTTTCTCTCCCTCCCTCAGGAAAAGAACCCACGAGGACTCACCGCCCTGCGGGCCGGAGCGGCCGGGGCTCAGTGGCTTCGGACATGACAAAAATGGGGAAAAAACAACAATAAGACTCATCTATATTCTGCCTGCAAGAGACACATTTTAGACTTGAGGACACCTGCAGATTGACACCTGCAGATTGAAAGTGAGGGGATGGAGAATCATCTATCATGAAAATGGATACCAAAGAGAAACTGGAAAGGCCATACTTACATCAGACAAACTAAAATTTAAAACAAAAACTGTAACAAGAGATGAAGGGCATCATAATTAAGGGGTTTATCCACCATGAAGATCTAACAATTATAAATATTTATTCCCCAACTTGAAACACCCAAATATATAAATCAATTAATATCAAACATAAGGAAATTCACTGGTTTTAATACAATAACAGTAGGGGACCTTAACATCTCTCACTTAGCAAGTGACAGATCATCTTAGCAGAAAATCAACAAGGAAACAATGGCTTTGAATGACACATTGGACTGGATGGACTTAACAGATATATTCAGAACATTCCATCATAAAGCAGCATAATATACATTCTTTTCGAGTGCACACAGAATATCCTCCAGAATGGAACACATACTAGGTAACTATCAAGCATCAACCAGTACAAAATTTTTTATTATACTATGCGTATTTGCAGACCATAATGCTATGAAACCTGAGGACAACCACAAGAAAAAAATTGGAAATACTAAATATATATGGAGGTTAAAGAATGAATTGGTTACAACTTACTAATAAACTATTTTTTAAAAAAGAACTAATTGGTTAAAAAGGATTAAAGAGGAAATAAAGAAGTACATGGAAGCCAATGAAAATGAAAACACAACAGTTCAAAACTATGCAGCAAGTCAGGCTTAAGATGGAAATATATTGCAATACATGCCAAGATCAAGAAGCAAGAAAGGTAGCAAATACACAACATAAACTAACACCTAAAGGAGCTAGAAAAGGAACAGCAAATAAAGCCTAAATCCGGCACAAAAGGGGAAATAATAAAGAATATAGCAAAAGTAAGTGATATAGAAACAAAGGAACAAAAAAGACTAGCACAGATCAATAAAACTAAAAGCTGGTTCTTCAAAAGAATTAATAAAATTGATAAACCCATAGTCAGACATATCAAAAAGAAAAGAGAAAGGACCCAAATAAATAAATCACAAATGAAAGGGGAGAGATCACAACCAACATCACAGAGATATAAATATAAGAGAATATTATGAAGAATTATATGCCAACAAACTAGAAGAAATGGATACATTCTTAGAATCATACAAACTACCAAAACTGAAGCAGAAAGAAGTAGAAAATTTGAACAGACCCATAACGAGAAACAAAATTGAAACTATTATCGAAAAATTCCCAAGAAATCAAAAGTCCAATGCCAGATGGTTTCCCAGGGGAACTCTACCAAACATTTAAAGAAATATTAATGCTTCTTCTTCTTAAACTCTTCCAAAAAAAATATATATGAAAGGAAAACTGCCAAAGTCAGTCTATGACTCTAGCATTACTGGATTCCAAAACCAGACAAAGACTCCACTAAAAAAGAGAATTACAGGCCAATATCTCTGATAAATATGGATGGAAAAATTCTCAACAACATACTAACAAATTGAATCCAACAGTACATTTAAAAACTTCTTCAGCACAATCAAGTGGGATTTATTCCTGGACGTCAGGACTGACTCAATATTTGCAAATCAGTCAAGGTGATATGCCATGCTATTTAAAGAAATGATAAGATCTATATGATACTCTCAATAGATGCAGAAAAAAACATTTGACAAAATACAGCATCCATTCTTGATAAACACCTTCAACAAAGTAGGGACATATGGAATATACCTCAATGTTATGAAGGCCATATACATAAGATTGACATTTACTATATTCTCAATGGGGGAAAACTGAGAGACTTTTCTCTATGGTCAGGAACAAGACAAGGATGCCCACTCTCACCACTGCTATTTAACATAGTACTGCATGTCTTAGCCTCAGCAATCAGACAATAAAAAGAAGTAAAGGATATAAAAATTGGTGAGGAAAAGTCAAATATTCACTATTTGCAGATGACATAATACTTTCCATTGAAAAGCCAAAAGAGTCCACCAAAAAATTACTAGAACTAATACATGAATTCAGGAAAGTCACAGGATATAAAATCAACATGCAGAAATCTGCAGAATTTCTATACACTTATAATGAAGTTGTAGGGGAAAAAATCTATCCTGTTTCTAGTGGCACCAAAAAACAGTAGGATACCTAGGAATAAATATAACTAAAGAGGTAAAAAAAAATCTGTACTCTTAAAGTATACAAGATTTATTAGGATATTGAAGAGAACACAAAGAAATGGAAAAGTATTCTATACTCATGGATTGGAAGAACAAACGTTGTTAAAATGTCTATACTACCCATAGCAATCTACACATTTAATGCAATCTCTATCAAAATCCCCCCAGCATTCTTCACAGAACTAGAACAAACAACCCCTAAAATTTGTATGGAGACACAAAAGACCTCAAATAGCCAAAGCAATCCTGAAAAAGAAAAAACAAAACTGGAGGCATCACTATTCCAATTTTCAAGCTGAATTACAAAACTGTAGTCATCAAATAATATGGTAATGGCACAAAAAAAGACACCTAGATCAGTGGAACGGAATAGAAAAACCCAGAAATGGACCCACGACTAAATGGTCAATTCATCTTTGACAAAAGCAGGAAAAAATATCCAATGGAAGAAGAGAGTCTCTTCAACAAATGTTGGGAAAACTGGATGACGACATGCACAAGAATGAAACTGGACCACTTTCTTATATCATACACAAAATTAAACTCAGAATTGATGAAAGACCTAAATTTGAGACAGGAAACCATTAAAATCCTAGAGGAGAATACAGGCAGAAATCTTTTTGGCCTTGGCCATAGCAAGCTCTTACTAGACATACTGTTGGAGGCAATAAAGACAAAAGCAAACATGAACTATTGGGACTTCATCACGATAAAAAGCTTCTGCACAGTAAAGAAAACAATCAACAAAACTAAAAGGCAATCGACAGAATGGGAAAAGATATTTTCAAGGGTTATTATCCAGAAATATAAAGAACTTCTCAAACTCAAAACCCCCCAAAACTAACAACCCAGTTAAGAAATGGGCAGAAAACATGAATAGACACTTTTTGAAAGAAGATCTTCAGAATGCTAAGAGACACATGAAAAGATGTCAACATCACTCATCATCAGGGAAGTAAAAATCAAAACCCTGATGAGATATTACCTCACACCTGTCAGAATGGCTAAAATTAACAATACAAGAAACAGCTGGTGTTGGTGACGATGTGGAGAAAAGGGAACCTTCTTACCCTGCTGGTGGAAATGCAAATTGGTGCAGCCACTTTGGAAAACAGTATGGCAGTTCCTCAAAAAACTAAAAATAGAATTACTCTACTATCCAGCAATTGCTCTATTAGGTACTTACCTAAAGGATACAAAAGTACAGATTTGAAGAGTTACACAGACCCAGGATTTATAGCAGCTTTTTCAACAATAGCCAAATTATGGAGAGATCTCAAATATCCATTGACTGACGAATAGATAAAGAAGATGTGCTGGGGCGCCTGGGTGGCTCAGTCAGATAAGCGTCCCACTTCGGCTCAGGTCATGATCTTATGGTCCATGGGTTCGAGCCCCGCATCGGGTTCTGTGCTGGCAGCTGAGAGCCTGGAGCCTGTTTCAGATTCTCTGTCTCCCTCTCTCTCTCTGCCCCTCTCTCGCTCATGCTCTGTCTCTCTCTGTCTCAAAAATAAATAAACCGAAAAATTTTTATATTAAAAAAAAGATGTGGTATATATTCACAATGGAATATAACTCAGTCATCAAAAATAATGAAATCTTGCCATTTGCAATGACATTCTAGAATGTATTATGCAAAACAAAAGAAGTCAGAGAAAGACAAATACATGATTTCACTCATGTAGAATTTAAGAAACAAAACAGATGAACACATGGAAAATGGATGTGAATCGAGAATAGAGGGAGACAAACCACGGGAGACTCTTAACAATAGAGAACAAATGGTGGAGGGAGATGGTGGGAGATTGCCTTAGATGGGTGATGGATATTAAAGGAGGGCACTTGTTGTGATGAACAGTGGGTGTTGTATGTAAATGATGAATAACTGAATTCTACTTCTGAAATCAATATTGCACTATATGTTAACTACCTAAACTTTAAATTAAAGAAAGAATACATTATATAATACATATAAAATACAAAGTATGCATTAATAAACTATTTGTGTTATTTGGTAAGTCTTCTGATTAATAGTCAGCTATTAGAAGCTGTTGAGTAGTTAAAAGTTTTATTGGGATTTTCAATTGAGTGGGGCCGGGCACCCTGAACCTCCACATTGTTCAACAGTCAACTGTATATATTATTCGCATAATTTTATAGTATAGTTTTGCTGTGCAATACATATAAGCTGAATAGCATTAGAAAATGAATGAGACCCACTGGATGTGCAAGGAGTCAAATTGAATAGTACATGTTGTGCTTGCCAGGAGTGATAGCCAGAGTGATTCTGCATAGAGTGGTTGAATCACAAATAAGTTTGCAGGGCATGGTATTTGGCTGGGAAATTGTTAATGAGCAGGAATTTTAAACCAATGGCATGACCTGGCTTGGTATAAGTTGAATAGCACCAAGGAGGGCAACAAAGGGAAATTGCAATGAGCACAATGGGTGCACAAGAAAAGAAAGTTGAGTGACGCCAACATGGGTGTCAATGAAGTATTTGTTTGATGGTGCCAATGAATGAACAGGAGGTGACTATTTAATCATACACAGTGGGAATGCAAGAGTGATATCTGAATGGCAGCAGGTGTGTAAGATGCAGACTTAGGTTAGTGCACAATTGTTATTCAGACTGTGTTTTTTTTTAATTTTTAAAAAAATTTTAAATTTATTTTTGAGAGACAGAGAGAGATAGTGCGAGCAGGGGAGGGTCAGCAGACTGTGGTTTTGAATCAACATAGCACATGTGCTGAAGGTGAGAGTTGATGTCCAAGGAACAGAAGTGAATATTTAAACAGCTAAAAGAGAGTGTACAGTGGTTGAAAATATGATGGCTTGGGGCGCATGGGTGGCTCAGTTGGTTAAACCTCCGACTTCGGCTCAGGTCAGGTCTCACGTTCGTAGGTTCGAGCCCCGCATCAGGCTCTGTGCTGACAGCTAGCTCAGAACCTGGAGCCTGCTTCCAGTTCTGTGTCTCCTTCTCTCTCTGCCCCTCCCCCTCTCATGCTCTGTCTCTCTCTGTATCAAAAATAAATAAAACATTAAAAAAATTTTTAAAGAAAATATGATGGCTTGCAATGGGTATGAGGCATATAGACTGGATAACACAATTGGTTTGCAAATTATTAGGTGCATGGAACATCTAAATGTGTAAGGAGTCAAGTTAGAATGACGTAGAATGGGTGAGCAAGAAGTGGTTATTTCTCTGTAAGTTATAGTTAAATGGCACAGTGTGTATGTAAAGTACAAAATTGGAGGAAATAGGGGTGCCTCGGTGGCTCCAATCAGTTAAGCGTCCGACTTCGGCTCAGGTCATGATCTCACATTTTGTGGGTTTGAGCCCTGTGTCGGACTCTGTGCTGACAGCTAGCTCAGAGACTGGGGTCTGTCTTCAGATTTTGTGTTTTCCTCTCTCTCTGACCCTCCCCTGCTCACACTGTCTCTTTCTCTCTCAAAAATAAAAATAAAACATTAAAAATATTTTTAAAATAGAAATGGAGGAAACAGCCTGGTTATGCATAAGATGCCAGGTGAATTCTACAGAGGGACCTCAGGCAGGTGGTTTTTTGGGGGGTTGATTGGACTGGGGTTATCCTAGGGACACAACCATAAGGCTGCCAAAAGCCATTCTAGAATTTGATCACATCTCTTAGTGCAGTGGTTTAGATGGAGTTGTTATGTGCCCAGATTTCTACAATCCTCACCCCCAGTGCCTCCCAGGATCCCCTGTTTCCACCAGTTCAAGGGTGGGTGGGTTCCACACAGGGGTATGGATGGACTTGAACAAATTCCATGGTATTCTTCTCCAGCCAGATCATTCCGGCCCTCTAGGTGCTGCCAACCCTGAGAGTAAGAAGCTAGTCCCAGGAACCCTTTCCAGGCCTCCCTGCCAGGTTCAGATAAACCTGGAAACATTTTCTAGAGTGACATATGATGACAAGGACCCATATGGGATAATGGTCAGACCACCGACCCCTCCCTCCACAGACATCTCTGACTGGACACTCCATGGACATGAAAAATATTTGAAAGGCACATCTGACCACCTATCCATACCCAGAACTATGGCCAAAACCATGCTGTCACTGGGCTTCCCTTTTCATCCCAGGCTTGTCTCTGCCTTCAAATGGGACTACAAAAAAAATGTCAAGAGATCTATCTGGTAGTCAGGCCTCTCATAGGACTGTGTTTGGGCCCCGTCACCATCCCATTGGCAACCATACCCAGTGCCATAGACAGGACTTGGAACTGTTTTCCACAATGATGAGGGCCCACACTTGACCATGGTTGGGATACCTCCATAGGGCTCCCTAGACACCCAAGCTGTGCTTGTCACCAAAGAGAGGTTAGGAAATTTGTTGAGTGGTGTTTTTAATGACTGGCCCTACACAAGACCTCAATGAGTGTGGGGTGCAATCTCAGAGTGTATCTGACCTGCGCACAGTGCTCCCTTCTCTGAAGAGGGACATAAAAGTATTGGTGGGGGTGGGCTGCGATAAGTAGGCCCGCATAGGAAACCAACAAGCATGGGCAACGCTTTTTTGGTTCTCACTGTCCCCCATCATTGGAGTGGGACTTGGGAATGTTTGAGGGGTGCCTTAGGTGACTGGGTCCCATGCAGAGCCACAGCTGGGCCAGAAGCATCCACCTAAGGCCTCTCTGGCTAACTTGGACTGATCCCTGTTTGCAAGAGGCATCTGACAACTATGGCCAAGACCAAGGTGCCCTGCTGAGTTCTCCATGTCAGTCACAGGCTGATGTCAGCCTCCAGAGAGGAACATAGAAAAAGTTTCTGGGGGCACATCAAAACCTGGACCTCATGAAGCACCCTCCCCGGGCAGACCTTACTGGGCACCAGTACCCAAATTCTCAAAAGGGGGATATCCAGAGGTCATCCAATGACCAGACCCACACAGGACCAGGGCCTGATCCTTGGTGCCCTCACAGTGTCCTCATAGGATGTTTCTATCTCAGCCACTGGAAGTGGGTTAAGAAACATTTTTTAGAGGTACCTCTTTACTATGGAGTTAGGTATCAGCTCAGGTCAACAGGGAGGAACAAGAGGTCATCCCAGTTCTAGTATGATCCCACTTGGGAGACTAGAAGTTGAATGCACATTCTGAAAATGTTTATGCCTCCCTCCAAAGGGGGCAACCACCAGGAAAGGCCTAGTCTAGAAGGGCACTCTGGGCCTGGCTGCAGCCTTTCCTGGGAACTTTGGAGGGACCCCCAAAACTCTAAGTCTCTTTCTGGCATGGAAAGGCTTGAACAGGTTAGCAAGTCCTCAAGAGGGAGCTCTGATGGGTCATGGTATTAGGAACCCCTTGAAAATTTTCTAATTCCCCATTCAAAGACCAGGATCAGCCCACTTAGTACAGACAGGCCTGGGGAGTGCACTCTGGGCTGGCCAAAAGTCCCACATGAGTCTTGGCCATTGACTGTATCTCCCCAAAACATTTCCAGTTTCTCCTCCAGAAGTGGACATTGCCTCAGGGTGGCCAAGGATGAAGAGAAGGACATTGCAACTCCCCCAAATTTTTTAAGTCCCCTCCAGAAGCCACTACAGATTTGGGTGGGCATGCAGGTCCGCAATAGGCATCCCCAGATTGGCATAGTCCCATGTGTGGAACATTTGACAGAGATTCTCCTTAAATATTTCTAAGTCCCTCCAAGTGGTGGAGGGACAAGATGGACAAGTAAGATGAAGGAGGTGCCTTTGACCAGGCTGTAGTCATGCATGGAGTCCAGTCTTTGCATGTACTTCCAGAAAATTTATCTAGGCATCATACTGGAGGGCAGCACTGATCCAGGTGAGTGAGGGACAGATGGCAGTAGTCTTGGCTTGTTTGCTGTCTGTCCTATCCTCACATGTCCATTGTGAAAGGAGTGACCAGCGAGGGCCAGACTCAAAGGTCTACAGAAGGTGTCTGGAGCCCTATGTCGTTTTTAAAAAAATTTTTTTGAGAGACAGAGAGAGACAGTGTGAGCAGGAGAGGCTGAGAGAGAGAGAGGGAGACACAGAATCCAAAGCAGGCTTCAGGCTCTGAGCTAGTTGTCAGCACTGAGCCCAATGCAGGGCTCGAGCCCACGAACTGTGAGATCATGATCTGAACCGAAGCTGGATGCTTAACCGACTGAGCCACCCAGGTGCCTCTCCTCTATGGTGTTTTGAATGGGGCTCAGTCATCTAAGGCACCTCAGGAAAATTGTTCCAACTTCCCTTTCAGAAAAGAGACACTAACTCAGGCCAACCAGAGAAACCCAGGAGAGTGGCTCCATCTTTAAGAAGTCCAAGTCACTGGGAGTGACCTGTGGAAAGTTTTCTAAGTCTCCCTCCAAAGACCAAGACCAACTGGCTGGATAAAGAAATGGAGACACATGTAACTATACGTGTATACTTCGATTTTTAGAGATGTACAGAAAGCAATTAGATCATAGATTTGGGGTCCTGAGAAAAATGTGAACTGCTTACATAGATATGAGAATTATAAATGTACAGACAACAGGTGAAACTAGAGTAGAAAAGACTGCCCAGGAATAGAGTAAAAATTTCCTCCCAAAGAACCGCCTAATACTATGATTTTCTCCTTCTTGTAAGATTTGTGTAATCACAGGCAGTAGTAGCTATTCTGAATTGTCCGCCCAAAATTTATATGTTGAAATCTTAATGTCCAATGATGACAGTGTTAGGAAGTTGGGCCTTTGAGAGGTAATCAGGTCATAAGGACAGAGCCCTTTTGAATGGGATTATGGTCCTTATTGAAAGAGACCCTAGTGAGATCCCTTGCCCCTTTCACTGTGTAAGGACACTACCACCCAACCCCATGCTGGCACACTCATTTTGAATTCCAGCCTCCAGAACTGTGAGAAATAAACTTCTGTTGTTTATAAGCTACCCAGTCTGTGGTATTTTGTTCCAACAGCCCAAATAGACAGACAGTGGTGTATCATCTATCTACTGCTACAGTAAGGCACATGAAAACCTAGCAGATCCCTAAAAGAAAAAAATAAAGAAGTCTATGAAACAGGTTTTTGGAATAGTTAGATGCAATATTGAACAGAAACAGTTTAGAGGTGGCTGGGTGGTTCCATCAGTTGAGCTTCAGACTTCACTCAGGTTATGATCTCATAGTGGTTGGGTTCCAGTGGCATGTCAGGCTCTGTGCTGACAACTCAGAGCCTGGAGCCTGCTTCAGATTCTGTCTCCCTCTCTCTTTACCCCTTCTCCACCCTCTCTCTCTCTCAAAAATAAATAAACACATTTAAAAAAAATAAACAGAAACAGTTCACAGATACAGTTTTAATTATGAACAACAAAGACAATACTCCATCTTTGGTCAGCAGGAATTATAAAGTCCTTCGGCAGCTCCCAATCACAAGCCAGTGAGAGCAGGAAGAGCAGTGCTCAGCCTGTCTACCTCTGCCAGACAAGCCACTTTGCTGACACTTGCCGTAGTATGGACCATGTAGTGTGACCTGTGTAGACAGAGGGAAACTAAGAAATTAGAGATCACCTCTAGAAGGAGAAACTGAAGCTTGGATAGACAATTCATGGTCATGGTACCTGAAAAGGCAGGTGCAAATCAATACACTGAATGAGAACTAATGGCTGCTCTTCAAACATCATAAATTAAACCACCAACAAAGGTTAGCCAGAGATTATGATTAATCTGATTAACAATAACAGCTATTTCTTTGAGGACACTCCTAAACGCACTCAAGGTGAAACTGGAAAACGGCACACTCATGAGAGACTATTGAATACTGAAAACGAACTGAGGGCTGAAGGGGGAGAGAGTGGGGGGAAAGGGGTGATGGTCATGGAGGGGGGGCACTTGTGGGGAGAAGCACTGCCTGTTATATGGAAACCAATTTGACAATAAACTATTATAAAAAGAGAAGAAAAGACGCACACTATAGCGCCCTGTAAAGATCAGCACCGACACAACCCTACAGGAGCTAGAATTGAACTCTCGCGACAGCCTGACCCTCTGGAGGAGCAAATCGGTAGGAGCGTGAACTCTCGCGAGAGCAGGAACAGACTCACGGAAGGGCTGTGCTGTGGAAGTTAGAGCAGGATGTTCCGGCCAGTGCCGTCTTGGAGCCAACTGGACCCACAGCAGGAGCGCGACGTTCGGGAGCTTGTTCGCCATGTGGCTGGCCTTCAGGATGAAGCGGACCCCAACTTCCAGCTCGCCTTGCACTTTGCCTGGTCCAACTTCAGGTCTGGGGTGCGGCTCCGGAGCCGCGGCTAGGAACAGGAAGAGGTCAAGGGGTATCCCGGGCGCGCGACCGGTTTCCCGACAGTTGTTCAGCCTGCTACTCCAGCAGCTTGGTGCTCTAATGTCCTCTGGATCCCTGTCGCGTATTGACACACTGTACTGTAACGTTGGGGTTTGGGTTGTTGTGGGTCGACCTTACCCTTGAAGGGCGCTGCTGGAGAACGGGTTTGTGTCAGTCAGGTTCCTTGTTCCGCTCACTGCGGTTAGCGCGGTACACTGCACATAAAACATTTTTTGAATGAGTAGGTAAATGCAGTTTTAGAGGAAAATAATGGCCACAACCCTACATAACACTGTATTCTTACTGACTCCCTACCCCTTATCGAGTCACTCCAGCTCTCTCTTACTTACCATGGTCTTTTTTTTTTCTTTTTCCAAAACGCAAAGCCTAGTACACTGCGTAACTTGCATGTTGTTTACTGTTTGTCTCCTCCACCCCTACCTCCAGCTAAAATGTAAGTTCTGTGAGGGTAGAGATAATGGTTTGTTTTGTTTATTTCTTATTCCAACACTTGAAACAGTACCTGGCATGTAATACACTAAGCCACCATATAATACAGTTTCTAATACAGTTTCTAATACAGTTTCACATGTTAATTTTTCAAGATTTATGAAGTCAGAGCTCCTATTTTTATTTATGGAAGGTATAAATTAGTACTTTTATGATCATTACCTGTAATAGAATTATTACTAAAAGAATGTCTGTAAATGTTAATATTTGCCTATTTAATTTCAATAGAAATAGTTTTTCAGTTTCTGTATTCTTAATCATCAACCTTAATAATCATACATACAGTGCCTATTTGGTTTATAATGAGAACAGACAGTCTAAAAGCCTGCCAAGTTGCTGAAATAGTAAGTTTAATTCTTAAGTGTAACTTATAAATATAACAATGTCTGAATAGGTCATATAAGACAGAAATTTAAGTGCTATATCCCAAATAATTTCTGTTAGTTAATATGTCAATGGCAGTAGGTAGCTAGGTAGCTGGACATCATTTTAGATTTTGGAGAGATATTAGAAGTTACTGTCTCCTTTGACACATTCAGAAACTAAGTGATAAAGGGGTGTTCTATTCAGCCTTTACTGGGATAGAATTAGATATACTTAGTAGTAGTGTTAGTTATTTCTTTTAAATACAGATTGTTGTCTTTGATACTGAAAAATAGAAAACGAGTTGAATGAGCTTTAATCCATCAGAAAAATGAACAATACATGTTTGCTTTTTTTTTTTTGGTTTGTTTGTTTGTTTGTTTTTGAGAGAGAGGGAAAGAGAGAGAATGAGTGGGGGAGAGGCACAGAGAGAGGGGAACGGAGGATCTGAAGTGGGCTCCGGGCTGACGGCAGAGAGCCCCATGTGGGGCTCAAACTCATGAACTGCGAGATCATGACCTGAGCTGAAGTTGGATACTTAACTGACTGAGCCACCCAGATGCCCCATGTTTGCTTTTTGTTTTGTTTTGTTTTTTTCTTTTTTAAATTCTGGCCATGTTCTAGGCCCTAGAAATTCAGAGATGAGTGAAATATAGCCTCTAACCTAAAGAGACAATGATGTAGAATTGGAATTTTTTACCTGAGAGCCTATACAGAATTCAGGTGTTGTAAATTTGGACAAGAAAAAAATTACACTTCTAACTAAAAAGTAGTGTTTTCTCAAATTACAAATAAAAGCGACAAGCAATAATAATTTACCTAGGATATTTCACAGCTAGAAATCACATAGTTCACATAAAGTTGTGGAAGATACTTCCAAATGTTTTTTACTGTTACTTTACTGATAGTTGTGGATCCACTGCTAGATCTTATTAGTTAATGCTTTAATAAATGTTTCTTATTATATCACAGACTTTAAAAAATATTTCACCACTATATTTCAGTAGGCTTGGGTTTTTCTGTATTTCATTTCATGGGCACCTGGGTGGCTGAATCAGTTAAGCGTCTGACTTTGGCTCAGGCCATGATCTCACAGTTTGTGAGTTCGAGCCCTTGCCGGGCTCTGTGCTGTCAGCCCAGAGCCTGGAGCCTGCTTCAAGTTCTGTGTCTTCCCCTCTCGCTCTCTGCCCTTCCCCTACTGTCTGTCTGTCTCTCTCTCTCTCAGGAATAAGTAAACATTAAACAAATTTTTTTAAACATTATTCTGAGAAGAGATCCCTAAGCTTCAGTGGGCTTCACTGTGGCATAAAGAGATGAGGAACCCCTGCTATAGAGTATGCTATACTGGATTTAGATACAAGACATTATGGGAAAACAAAGGAATCAGAGGACAAAGAAAGCTAAGGATGACCTGTGCTTGAGCAGTTTCTGAGATGCAGTGGCTATTTGCCTGGATGGTAGAGGTGATACAGGGAGAGAGATGCACTCATAGAAATGTATTGTTGAATATAGGGTGACTGTGGGGATATGGAGGGCTCTGAGATGGATCTACTTAGCTATATGACAAGATTCACATAAGAATTGCATTTTACCTTTTAGATTTCATCATTTCTTGGATGTTAACAGCCACAAAGTTGAAAAAACAATAGAAGGGTAGGTTGGTTTCATATATATGTACATATTCAGAAATATATGTATTTTCTTATAGTTCTTCTATTAATGTAAGTTTATAACTATCATTTTATTTTAAAATATATCTTAGAATTTATGAAAAATTCATCATTCATTCTGATCTCAGCAAAGCTGCTAGTTGGAAGAGATTAACTGAGGAATTTCTAAATGCATCACTTCTGAGCATAAAGGAAATAAAGGTATGCATTGTATTGTGAGATCTTTTATATTTTACCATTTCTAATCTGTTATCAACTTGTTTCTCTTACTATTTAAACATCCATTCTATTTTACAATTATCTGCTGATTGGAGCAGAATCTTCTGGAAATTGACTTAAGCATTGTCATCGAACCCAGTGTGCCTCAGGCTTGTGATCCAGGAAAAAGCATGTTCTTGTTTAATCATCTTCTTAGCCCAACCTACTATGCAGATTGAGATCAGAGATTGGCACAAAAAATAACACTGGTTATCTTAAAATTTTAAATGGCTTTTCAGCACTCGGTAATAATAACTACCTTTGTAATGCTTACTAGGTGCCAGGTGCTGTCCTCAGCACATTCATATTCAATTGTGGGCTCCTAAGATCACCCTTAGACTTGATGATTCACTAGAAGGATTCACGAAACTTTAAAAATGCTGTTATTCCCGCTGTTTCGTTTATTACAGTAAGAGGATACAGGTTTAAAGTGAGAAAAGGAAAAAGATACATATGATAAGGTCTAGAAGAAACCAGGAATAAGCTTCTAGGTATTCCTTCCCAGTAGAGTTGTATGAGGATGCACTTAATTCTCCCAGTCATAATGTATGACAACACATGCAACGTGTTGCAGACAAAAGGAGCTCATCTGGGCCTTGGTGTCCTTGGCATTTTTGTTGAGGGTCAGTCACATGGATGTGCAGTGCACATGTGGCTCACCTTAGCTCTTCAATCTCCAGTCCCCCAGAGGTCAAACCAAAGACCTCAGGCATAAAAATATATGTTCACTGTAAGTCACATTGTTAGCATAACTAGTCAAACTGATGCAACATGGCCAAAAGTCTCTAGCATACAGAAACTCTTCTCAGAAGGATATTCCAAGGGCTCAAAGGTTATTTGTCAGGAGCTAGTCAAGGACCAGTTGTCCTGAGACCTTTGAGATATTCAGAGTTTAGGCAACTCAGGCTTCCTGAGTAAACCCTTCAACGTGCACATATATTAACTCCTCTTCACAGTAATCTCTGTGAGATATTCTGTAATTGTCAGATTTTCCCTTTATCGCTGCTGTGGGAAATAGTAAGAAAGAGAGCTTCCTTCTTTTTAAGGAAGAGAGCTTTAAACAATTTTTGAAACTGTCAATTTAAGGAAAGGCTATAAAAATATTTCTGATAATAAGAGCTGCAGTACTCTGAATCCATGCCCTGATGGTTAGAAACACTTGTGTGTATTGTTTCTGCAAGGACCATTTTGAAAGAGAAGAAGGCAGATCTTTTCTTGATTTATTTATACAACTTCCAGACTATAGAATTTAATAATTTAGACCCTATGACAACATCGTACCAATAAAAAAAAATGGCAAACATTATTAGAACACTTAATGCATGCCAGGCCCTGTTAGTCCCATAAAGACCATGTTCAGTAGGTACTATTACTGTACTTATTTTGGCAAGACAAATGCCTTAATCTCCATCTCATTTGAACCAATGAAAATGCCTATCTTATACAGAATAATTAAATAAAATAGTTTCACTTCTGATTCCTACTTTGACTTTTTCATTGCCATATCTGGTGATTTTTCTGTACATTTCCTGAGCACAGGGGAACCACATTCCCTTGCTCTGCTGTGGCATGTCCTATGTCCTATACTTGAACTGCCCTTACCTGTCTCTTCTGCCTGAGGAATCTCATCCTTTAATATTAAATCCAAGTATTGTCTCTATTGATACTCTGTATTTCACTATGTTATTATGTTCATTATTGTTTCGTATTTCTCCCTTTAACATGTGAGTTTTACAGGTTTAGGGTTCTGTATCTGATTTATTATCAGGCATCTGGAACAGAGTAGACAATAAATATGTGTAGAAGAAAAATCTGTACAATCCTATCCTCTCCCTAACTGCCCTCCACTCTTGCGGCACCTACATGCAGAATTGGTTGCCATTTTCCCCCTTGCTGTGGCATCTTCCATAAAGCTGTTGCAGTGTAGCAGCATCGTAGACTCTGAATCTGGAGTTCTCTTTTGTCCAGCAAGAGAGCAGATGCAAAAGAGACTAATGTCCAGGAGGAGTCAAGAGCCATGAGTAAGGGTCCTTGCACCGTTTTTATTAGGATCAGAAGGCTTACAAGCATGATGGACATTCACAAAGAGACAATGAAACTGTGAACGTTAACTCACATGTGTGAAAGAAAGGGAGTTTCAAAGATATGCACTGTTAGGGGTTTGGGTCAATACAAAACAAAATCCCTGCACCTGGCAGATGGCTGTGTATGGCAGGCATAAGGTGCCCTATCTGTTTATCTTAGCTTGCCTAGGGGATAAGAGAGAGAGAGCATGCTACCTCCAGGACAACAAGGCACCTTTCTTTTGCTAATTAGCTCCCTTCCAGGTAACTTCACCCTGCTGCAGTGCATAGCCCTGTTCACCTGTTTAACTCTTCTGGTCCTTCCCTCCTGTGAAAGCAACTTTCTGCTTTTATACTATATTGGGGCACTTCTGCCCTAATTACCTAAATTGGATGCTTTCATCTTGTGGCTTCCTATTTCTATGCCTCTCGTCTATACTGGGGGCACTTTCACCATCTAATCTTGGATGCTTTCATCCTAAGCCTTGTTAACCCAGGAATTCTTAAGTTTATTCCTTACATAGCAATAACTTCATACTTCTTAAAATTTTTTATTTATTTAAATTCAAGTTAGTTAACTTACTGTGCAGTATTGGTTTCAGGAGTAGAACCCAGAAATTCATCTCTTTTCTATGTAACATCCAGTGTTCATCCCAACAGTTTTCCTCCTTAATGCCCATCGCCTCTTTAGCCCATCCCCCATCCATTGCGCCTCCAATAACCCTCAGTTTGTTTTCTGTAATTGAGAGTCTCTTATGGTTTGCCTCCCTTTCTGTTTTTATCTTATTTTTGCTTCCCTTCCCCTATGTTAATCTGTTTTGTTTCTTAAATTCCACGTATGGGTGAATCATATATCTGTCTTTCTCTGACTGTCTTATTTTGCTTAGTGTAATACCCTCTAGTTCCACCCATGTTGTTGCAGTTGACAAGATTTCATTCTTTTTGATTGCTGAGTAATATTCCATTTTATGTATACTCCACATCATCTGTATCCAGTCATCAGTCAATGGATATTTGGGCCCTTTCCATAATTTGGCTATTGTAGGTAGCAATGCTATAAACATTGGGGTCCATGTGTCCCTTCGAATCAGCATTTTGTATCCTTTGAATAAATACCTAGCAGTGTAATTGCTGGGTCGTAGGGTAGTTCTATGTTTAATTGTTTGAGGAACCTACATACTGTTTTCTAGAGTGGCTACACCAGTTTGTATTCCTACTAGCAGTGCAAAAGGATTCCCCTTTCTCTACATCCTTGCCAATATCTGTTGTTTCTTGTGTTGTTAATCTTAGCCATTCTGAGAGGTGTGAGGTTTTGATTTGTGGGGTTTTTTGATTTGTGGCTTTCATTTGTCTGTTAGCCATCTGGATGTCTTCTTTGGAAAAATGTTTATTTATGTCTCTACCCATTTCTTCACAGGATTTTTTTGGATATTGAATTTGATAAGTTCCTTTATAGATTTTATATACTAACCCTTTATCCAATATGTCATTTGCAGATATCTTCTCCCTTTCTGTTGGTTGCTTTTCAGTTTTGTTGATTGTCACTGTGCAGAAGCTTTTTATCTTTATAAGACATATCTTTATAAGGTCCCAATAGTTCATTTTTGCTTGTTTGTCTAGTAAGAAGCTACCATAGCCAAAGGCAAAGAGGTTGCTGCCTGTTTTCTCCTGTAGGATTTCGATGGTTTCCTGTCTTATATTTAGGTCTTTCATCGATTTGCACTTATTTTTTGTGTATCCCAGGTACAATTTACCCATTTACAATTGCACCAAAAACCATAAGATACCTAGGAATAAACCTAACCAAAGAGGTAAAAGATCTATATGCTGAAACCTTTGGACACTTCTGAAAGAAACTGGAGACGATTCAAAGAAATGAAAAAACATTTAATGCCTGTGTATTGGAAGAACACATACTGTTTTGTTAAAATGTCTATACTATCCAACACCATCCACACATTCAATTCAGTTCTTATCAAAATAATACCAGCATTCTTCACAGAACTAGAACAAACAATTCTAAAATTTGTATGGAATCACAAAAGACCCCAAATAGCCAAAGTAATGTTGAAAAAGAAAGAAGAGAGAGAGAAAAGAAAATGAAAAAAAAGAAAGAAAGAAACTATGACCCTGATTCCAAAACAAAAAAGGAAGAAAGAAAAATATTATGCCTGGCCCTGTTCCCACCAGAACTACAGTTGTCATTTTGAAGCACTCAATTTTCAATACACTTGGTGCATGCAGGGTGCTGGCTGTGTTGGCCTTCTAGAGGAGAGGTCCACTGCCTTGGTTCAGAGTTAGTCTTGCCTGAGCAAGCAGTTGCCAGTCACAGGGGTGGGGGGAGGTTTGGTGTAAGTAGAGCCTGCCTCCACTGGAGGCTGCAATGGTGCCCTCCAAAGTCCTACTGTGTTGGTATGTGGGAAAATGGCACCACTCCAATCTCTCATCGCTGGACAGAGGGTTGCACACCCCACACTGTTCGGGCCGCCCTCACAGAACAGTGAGGGCAGCCATCTTGCCCTGCACCACAGCTCTGCTGTTTTTTCTTTGGGATTCCAAACTTGTGCAGCTGGGATTCAAAACTTGAAGTCTTAAAGGACATGCAACCATGCTGACTCACCCCCTCCTGTTCTGTGTCTAAAGTCTTTTGTCCCTGAAACACAGTCCCACGCCTGTGCATTATGCAGAATCTAGGGTATAGCACTGCTAAAAGCAGCAAAGGTTATATTCTCTCTGGCTGCACCTATGTTCCTTGCTGATGAAAGGCCTTTTGCTAGTGCCTGCAGGGTCTTTTGTCCTTGGGGAGGCAATATACCTTCTTCCAGAAGTACTCAAGGAAGGGGAATGTTCTCTATCAACATGCCCCAGAGATCCCTCCACCACGTTATGCACTCCAGGGCAGCAGCATCCTTTTCGCAAGAAGTGCACGCCATAGCTCCACTCTGGAGAATGTTGCACACTTCCAGAACCTCAGAGTTTGAGCTCCAAACACTGTTTGCGAAAAAAAAAAAAAAATCTGCAACACTTAGTACTTCTTGTTCCCTGGCCCGTGGTCCAGAAAGGTTTTTCCTCTGTGCGAACCAGTGCCTCACTCTCTCATCCCGTCTCTTTTTCTTGCCTTTTTGTCTCTCCACAGATAGCATTCCCTCCCCTCCATAGCATCACCATTTTTGTTTCACCCAGTTCACTTCCATGTACTTTGCACCTGCCGTGCTGTCTCCCTCCAACCATGGAGATCCTTCTGCCACTCTGCAGATTGATTTCCTAGGTGTTCCAAGTGATCTGATCTCAATATACCTGTGTTTGAGGGACTAGGAAAGCCCAGGGTCGCCCTACTCACAATCTTAATTTCTGAACTTCATACTTTTTTTTTTAGCATTATCAGTATATAACTTAACATACCATAAAAATCTATCCACTGTGAATGTGCATTTCACCAGTTTTAGTAAATATGTAGTTATGTAACCACAATCCAGTTTTAGAATATTTCCATTACCCCAAAAGTTTCCCTCAAGCTCATTTGCAGTCAGTGCCTGCTCCCACCCCAACCCCAGACAGCTGCTAATCTGTTTGCTCTATTTTTCTTTTTTACATTTATTTATTTTTGAGAGACAGAGAGAGACAAGTGGGGGAGGGGCAAAGAAAGAGGAAGGCACAGAATCCGAAGCAGGCTTCAGGCTCCAGGCTCCGAGCTGTCAGCACAGAGCCCAGCACAGGGCTCGAACCCACAAACCGTGAGAACATGATCTGAGCTGAAGTCAGATGCTTAACCAACTGAGCCACCCAGGCGCCCCTACTCTATTTTTTAAATTGCCTTTCCTGGACATTTTATGTAAATGAGTTCACACAATATACAATTTTTGTGTGCTGCTTTCATACTGTTTTGGAGTTTCATTCATGTTGTAGTATGTGTCCATATTCTATTTATATTAGTTGCTAAAATTAATGCTACATACATAAATCCATTGTATGGATAAGCCACATTTTACTTACGCACCAGTGGATGACATTAGGATTGTTGCCAGTTTTGAGTTAGCATGAATAATGAACTACTATGAACATTCTTGTAGAAGCTGTGTGCGGACATAAGTCTTCACTCTTTTTGGACAGATTTCTAGGAGTGGAATTGCTGGTTTACATGGTAAGCATTATTTCCCGAAGTGGCTGTATCATTTTATATTTCTCCAAGCAATGTATAAAAGGTTCCAGTTTCTCCACATCCTTGCCAATACTTGTTTTTATCTCTCTTTTATATTATAGACATTGTAGAAAATATGTAGTAATACATCATTATGGTTTTGATTTACATTTCCCTAATAACTAAAGGTTGAGCATTTTTTTCATGTGCTTTTTAGCTGTTTATATATCTTTGGTAATGTCTGTTAAAGTCTTTTCCTGTTTTTAAATTTGATTACTTGTCTTCTTACTGAGTCATCAGTGTTTGTTTCTTACACAAGTTCTTCTTCAGAAAAATGGTTTACAAATATTCCAGTCCCTAGCTTGTCTTTTCATTTTATTAGTGGTGGGTTTTTTTTTTTTTGACGTTTAAATGGTTTTCATTTTAATGAAGTTAATTTTATCTATTTCTTTTATGACTTGTACTTTTAGTGTCACGTCTAAGAACCCTTTGCCTAACCCAAAGCTAAAGGCTTTTCCCCTGTGTTTTCTTCTAGAAGTTTAAGCACTTGTATTTCAATTTATAATCCATTATGAGTTAATTGTTCTTTTTGTTGTGAGGAAAGGATCTAAGTTAAAGGGTTTTTTGCCTTCCGATATTTGATTGTCCCATCTCCATTTGATGAGAAGAGTATTCTTTACCTATTGAATTGTATTGGCAATTTTGTCAAAAACAATATGAACATAAATATAAGGATTTATTTCTAGACTCTGAATTGCTTCATTAATTTATATGCCTATCCTTACACAAATACCATACTGTGTTTATTACTATGGCTTTATTGGGGTTTTAGAAGCAGGTAATATAAGTACTACAACTTTTTTCTTTTTCAAAACTGTTTTGTATATTTTCGACCCTTTGAATTTCCATGCACATTTCAGGACCCACTAAATTTCTGCAGAAAGCCTTCTGGAATTTGGCAAGGGTTTGCGTTGAATTGGTAGATCATTTTGGGAGGTAGTGCCATTGTTGGTTGAATTGTGTCCCCAGAAAACATATGTCCAAGTCCTATCCATGGAAGGATTCTTCCCTTAAGCATTGAGATTGAGCATGGCTTTGTGGGCAGCTTGATCTTGGACTTCTAGCTCCCAGAAAGGAGAGAAAATAAATTCCTTTTGTTTCAAGCCATGTAATTTGTGGCATTTGTTATGGCAGCCCTTGGAAACTACTACATGGTCTTATCAATACTAGGTCTTCTAATCCATGAATATGAACTCTCCATTTATTCAGATCATCTTTCATTTTTCTCAGCAATTTTTTTCTATGTACAGATCCCTCATTTCATTTACATGTATTCTGATATTTTCTGTTTGATAGTGTTATGAATGAAATTGTATTCTAAATTTCATTTGCAGTTTGCTTATTGCTAGCATATTAAAATGTTAATTCACTTATATATTTTTTGTATATTTAGCCCTGCTAAACTTATTTATTCTAGTAATTGTCATCTGGATTCCTTAGTATTTTCTATATTAGGGTCATCTCCAAAAACAGTTTAGCTTCTTCCTTTCCAAAGCGAAGTATTTTTTGGCTTTTTACACTGGATAGAAGCTCCAATACAGTGCTAAATAGAATGGACATTTTTGCCCTGTTCTCAGTCATAGAGGAAAATCTTCCATTTTAACCCTTAATTATGATGTTAATGTAGGTTTTTCATAGATACCCGTTATCATTTTAAAGATACTCTTTTTTATTCCTAATCTGTTGAGAGTTTTTATCATGATTAAGCTTTGGATATTGTCAAATTTCTTTCTGCATTTTTCAGATAATCTTATGTTTTTGGCTTTATGTTATATTAACATGAGGTCTTAGCTCAGGCTGCCATAACAGCTCTGCCATAGATTGGGTGGCTTAAAAAGACAAAAAAATTATTTTCTCATGGTTCTGGAGTCTGGGAGGACTAAAGAATAAGGTGCTGACTGATTCACTTGGTGGTTATGACTCTTCCTGGCTCATCGATGGCCACCTTCTCCCTGTGTCCTCCCATGGCAGAGAGAGCTCTTCTTGTCCCATTGGACCAGTTCTTCACCCTTATGAACTAATTACCTCCTGAAATCCCCATCTGCAAATACCATCACACTCAGGGTTAGAGTTTCCACATACGAATTTGAGGGGGACAGACTTTTAGTTCATAACCTATGATGTATTATATTAAATGATCTTTGGTTGTTAATCTGATTTATTTGTGGATTGAGAAGTGTACTTAAGGCCTGGCTTTTATTTTGTGTTAGTTGTCTCTCATCTTCTTGTTGCATGAATTCATGGTCCATCCCAAGGATGTATGTGTGGTTTGGGTCCACTCCAGTCTCTGCTGTGTACAGCACAACGTATAGTCAACTCCAGACATGAAGAGCTTAGCATGTCTTGCTTCCTTTGGCTGTCTTGCTTCCAGTACTTCCCTAATAAACCCTCAACTGTTCTGCTAGCTGGCTACTCGCTCTACACAGGACCGCAACCACGGACTCCCCACTTCATTTGCCACTGCATTTAGCACTTTAGCTCACAGCTCTTTGATTCCAGTGAGATTTTTCCATCAACAGCAGCAAAGCTGCTAGTTTTCACTTCCTGTCTATCCTGATTGAACTGCAACTGTGATAGAGGTAGAAAGAGTGAAATAGCTCCAGGCAAATATGCCACAAACTCCCATAGTTCTTCCCTGAGATCATTTTCATGGATTAATTCTTCTCAGAATTTGTATGTTCATACTCCCTTGAGAGCACTGAAATGGTTGTCTGGCAATTTTGTCTAGCTTTCAGTTACTTTTAGAGGAGAGTATTTGAAGACCACATTGCTGCAATCATGCCAGCAGTGAATATCTAACCTCACTACCTATTATAAATAGGGATATATAGTATTCATGGGAGTTACTCAGTAAATAGCCATTTACCACTTCCAGGCTCTAAATGATATTTGGCAAAAGAGAATTTGGGGTTAGCTATTCTTAGAAAAATAAGCAAAGACTTTGATGTACTTTTAAAACCCCACTTGAACTATGAATTCTAATTCTTCATAGTTTTGAGTTTTAAAGAATGTGAAAGTGAAATATATGTTATCCCTAAATTTGAGATTCAAGACCACCTCTGATACATTAGTACAACACATGGGATTGCTTCTTTAATCATATATATGCATGTGTTCATTGACTTTCTACAGAGTAGCAGGGACTGCAGGGCTTCAGAAAACAGACTAGGGGCATATACCTTCTCTTATGTAAAGAAGGCATGGCATAAAAGAACATGTTAAGTTATATATATATATATATTTTTTTTTAAATAGTTTATTACCAAGTTGGTTTCCATGTAACACCCAGTGCTCTTCCCCACAGGTGCCCCTCTCCATGACCATCAGCCGCCTTCCTCTTCCCCCCTCCCTCTTCAGTCCTCAGTTTGTTCTCAGCATTCAAAAGTCTCTCATAATTTGCCTCACTCCCTCTCCCCAACTCTTTTCCTTCTTTTTTCCCTTCCCATGGTCCCCTGTTAGGTTCTCCTGTTAGACCTATGAGTAAAAACATATGGTATATTTTTAAAGTTAAGAAAATATTCATATCTTCTAAATGTAAGTGCCAGAGTCCTCACTCTTAGCAGTCTTCTTTTTCTTTACTACAACTAGTAATTTTAGTCAAAGTATGATATATAGCTGGTTGATAAGCTGCATTTTTGGCCATGAGTGCTAAATGTTAATTTGTTAGTGATAAACTCAATTAATGAGTCCTCTCAGGGAGAAGTTCCTTTATAGATGTTACTCAAAAAATGAACAAGATCTAGGAGTGGAGGAATGGCATCATTCAGCTCTTCTTCCCATGACCAAAAGTTGCTTTTGTGCATCCTTTCACCACAACAGGTCAATACTCCAATCCTTAGCAAAATAGGGAAGTCCACAAGGGTTCAATGTGTACTCTTTTTCTGCATACACTTCTTTCCTCTGCCACTGGTAACTTTTATCTTATTCAATAGGTGCATGACGTCCAAAATAAAAAAACAAAGAAAAAAAACCAATGTGATATTAGCAGTTATTACTAAATAACAGATTTATATAGTGAGAGGGTCTTTTTTTTTTTTTTTCTTCGAGTATTTATATTTTAGACCACTTTTCTCTGGAATAAAAATTCTTTTCCTTGGTAAAGGAATTCAGGCATTTCCAGGCAGTTGAAAAATTATCAGAAAAGGGCAGCTCTTTGCAGTCTTTATTAGTGATGTATTGTCTAAGCATTCCTAGGAAAGTTTAGCAAGTATTTACTGTGTCCCTGGCATCATACTAGGTGGTAGGAATACAGAATAAACAAGACAAAATCATCGCTGCCCAAATAGTTTAATAGTTATTTAATTATAATTATGATGAACATTATGAAGAAATATACAAGGCACTATAAATGGTGGCTGAGTTACAGTGACACAAAAGCAATTGGCATTCAGTAGATATTCATATTTTGAGGGGCACCTGGGTGGGTCAGTCGGTTAAGCATCCAACTCTTGGTTTCAGCTTAGGTCATGATCTTGCGGTTCATGAGTTCAGGCCTCTCATCAGGCTCTGCGCTAACAGTGCAGAACCTGCTTGGGATTCTCTCTCTCTCTCTCTCTCTCTCTCTCTCTCTCTCTCTCTCTCTCTCTCTCTCCCTCTCTTTCTCTCCATCTCTCTGCTCCTCCCTGCCTGTCCCTCTCTCTCTCAAAATAAATAAATAAATAAACTTTTAAAAAATTAAAAATTCAGATTTTGAACTTTGATCTTTTCCTAGGTTAGTGATATTCAGTAGGATACTGGTGATGCTGGGCAATGACACTGAGCCACAGCTCTGTCACATAGGTGCTCATGAGGGTAAACAACTAGTACACTTACATACACTTACTTGAATGGGTTGTACCCATACAACCATTCTGGTTTACCTTCAGTTCAGTATTCAATAAATTACATGAGATATCCAGCACTTTATTATTTTAAGTATACTTTACATCCAGCACAGAGCCCATTGCGGGGGCCTGAACTCACAACTCTGAAATCAAGACCTGAGCCAAGATCAAGAGTCAGACACCCAACTGACTGAGCCACCCAGGCACCCTAGCACTTTATTATTAAATAGGCTTGTGTAAAATCATTTTGCCCAATTGTAGGCTAATGTAAGTGTTCTGAGCATGTTTAAGATAGGGTAGACATGGGGTGCCTAGATTACTCAGTCAGTAGAGCATGGGATCTTGATCTTGGGGTCTTGAGTTAAAGCTTCATGTTGGTTGTAGAGATTACTTTAAAAAAAAAAAAAAAGGGATAGGCCAGTCTCTGATGTTCAGCAGTCTAGGTGTATTAAACGCATTTTCACTTTAGAGTCTTTTCAACTTGAAATGGCTTTATTGGGATGTAACCCCATTAAGTTGTGGAAGATTTGTATAGAACATACAATAGGAAGAGCTCACATGGTCTTTAGGTATCAAAGACATACCTTCCTTGAATTTAATCCACTCTTCTTTCCAGCACTGTTTATGACTTTTAACATATTTGGGGGTATTTTTTTTTTTTGGTAACTTTTTAAAGACTTTTAAAAAAATAATTTGTTTTTTAAAAATTTAAAGAAAATTTGAAGAAAGTAAAGGAAATCCAGTGTATCCTTTGTTCAGGTTCACTAATCATTGTCCTTTGATCTAGAATAGTTCCTCAGCCTTTATCTTGACCTTGACATTTTTGAAGAGCACAAGCCAGTTATTTAGTAGCACGTCCCTCCCTCAGTTTAGGTTTTTCTGACAATTTCTCATTAGCATTCATTTAATGCATTTTTGACAGATTCTTTATATGTACACATTTGAACTATCATAAAGGTTTAGAGATTAGGATTTATTTAGATATAATTCATGTTTTCTCAAATTAGGAAAAATATTGGGGACACAACTGACATGGGTAAACATGGTAAACCTCAGTGATTTATATTCATTTTTTGTTTTAAAGACAGATGCGCATTATTCCATACTGTCACTTCTTCTGTGTCTGTCTGATTCTCCTTCCAACAGCAATTATGTGGAAACACCAAGAGATAAAGAAGTGGGTATGTTACCAAATGCTTTAATATGTAACAAAAGTGAAATTGGTTTTATTACCAGACATTGAGGTTTTATAAAAAGTTGTGAAAATCTATGAAACTAAAATATTTGTTGCTTTGGATGCAACTGCAATTGCAGATCCTCATTTAAAATATAAATTCTGACTTTGTAAGTTAAACTACTTTCAGTTGTATAAAGAGAAGAATCACTTTTGAGGATAAAGAAATTAAAATTTAAAATGTATTAGAATATTAATTTATTGTATGTTTTGATATTTTTGAACTTTTGTTTCCTGAATGCATTTTATTTGAATTTTGTTAGACTTTTTCCCTGTAGTTTTGGGTTTCCCCCCATACACACATATTTCTTATAAAACTGATGATATTCTTCTGTTACATTTTAGAAAAGAAAGATGATTTTGACTGGGGAAAATACTTGATGGAAGGTGAAGAAACTGACCTTAATCCGAATGTAGACACACCAGTAAGTGGCAATAGTTTTGCTATTGTAAATATAAATATATGCCAAGTGATATATTATTTTTATGGTTCCTTCCACCCTAGAGCAACTTAACTAAAACAGGAATACTTTTCATTAGAGTAGTTTATTATCGAAGACTTATTAAGATTTTGCCCTGAATAGTATTAAAAAGTTGAATGGAATAAATGTAAGTATTCTTTTAGAAGCTGTGAATCTTGGGGGCTTTGCCACCACAAATAATTCCGTGCTTTAATAGTAACTTTCAAGACTTTTAGAAAAAAGTGTCATTTGGTTTAGTTTTTGCTTTTCTTTTGAAATTTCCTTAATCCTTTCATCTAAGTAGCTCTAGTCACTACATGCTCTAAGGGTAGGTTTATTTCCCTTTTTAATCAGAACTGGTCTGAAGAAAGTGAAGACGAAGATGATCAACAGCCCTTAAGTAGAGAAGACTCTGGGATTCAAGTGGACAGGACACCCTTAGAAGAACAAGATCCAAACAGAAAATTGGGACCTCGTGTCAGCTGGAAAGGTACCATGTGTTCTAAGATGCTGGCATCATTTTCTCATACAAGAATTCTTTAGAAGGACAGGCAAGCTTTGGGAATGAGTTCTGTGCAGCTTAAGATATTGGTAAGCTCCATCCTCATAAATATTTTTTAAATTGTTTTTAACATTTTTATTCATTTTTTGAGAGACAGAGACAGAGCGCAAGTAGAGGAGGGGCAGAGAGCAAGGAAGATACAGAATCCGAAGCAGGCTCCAGGCTCTGAGCTGTCAGCTCAGAACCCAGTGCAGGTTGAACTCACAAACCTCAAGATCATGACCTGAGCCAAAGTCAGCTGCTTAACCAACTGAGCCACACAGGTGCCCCAAATATTTTTAAACCATTAGTAGATCTTTCTTCTATAGTGTCTAAGAAGTGGCACTGAAAAATTAATGTTGAGGGGCGCCTGGGTGACTCATCGGTTAAGCATCCGGCTTCAGCTCTGGTCATGATCTCACGGTTCCTGGATTCGAGCCCCACGTCAGGCTCTGTGCTGACAGCTAGCTCAGAGCCTGGAGCCTGCTTCAAATTCTGTGTCTCCCTCTCTCTCTGACCCTCCCCTGTTCGTGCTGTCTCTCTCTGTCTCTCAAAAGTAAATAAAAAACATAAAAAATTAAAAAATAAATCAATAAAAGCCCTTGCTTTAAAAAAAAATTAATGTTGAAAAGTTAGAGTGAAATTCTGTTTTGTTTTTTTGTTGTTGTTGTTCTGAGAACTTTCATAGTCCTAAAAAAATTTTTTTTTAGTAGAGAAGGTTTAACTTTGCTAAAATTAGTAACTTTAAAGTTACATTACTTTTTCTGTGGTCATGTAACTGTAAAACTAACCCCAGAAGCTTGGGATATGTAACCAGACTCTGTTCACTGTACTTAAACCTTGCCACATAGACAAAGTAGTTAAAGCTGATTTAGCATCCTAATGATTTTCTGGCTTACTTTTTCTTTTTAATTTGTTTATTGGACCTTTATCAGAGCACATTCATCATCACTGGTCCATGGAGAACTTTTAGTTTGGTTTATATATTCTCTTCTGCTATTTCTGATTCTCATTCCCCTTTCCCTTTTCCTCCCAGCCCAATTATAGGCATTGTTCTAATGTATTTGATACCTGTGTTCTCACATATGTTGGGTTCTTATAAAATATATTCTGTTGTTTGGTATATTCTGTTATGAAATTATGTACTGGTATTATCCCATGTGCCAAACTTTGTTCTATTCCTTTTTCCATTTATCTGTTTTAAATCTGTCCATGTGACTCTTGAACCTCTCTTCTGTTACTTCTAACTGCTACATAGGTTTCTGCAGTTTGCAGTACCACATTTCTATGATCAGTTCCCTGTGGACTGTCCTGAGCTGCCTTTGCCCCCTCTACTTAGTGCCATGCCCATTACGGGCCTGGCCCACAATCTTCTCCTCACTTGGTAAGATTCACCCCTCTGATTTGGGTTGCTTTTGTTTTCATTTGCATTTGACTGCTCAGGATAAATACTTGTGGCTCCTTAGCTCTTTCAGTCTTTTTTTTTTAATCCAAGTTAATTAACATATAGTGTAATAATGATTTCAGGACTAGAATTTAGTGTTCCATCAATTACATACAACACCCAGTGCTCATCCCAAGTGCCCTCCCTAATGTCCATCACCCATTTAGTCCATCTCCCCAAATGCTCCCCCTCCAGCTACCCTCAGTTTGTTCTCTATATTTAAGAGTCTCTTATGGTTTGTCTCCTTCTGTTTTTATCTTATTTTTGCTTAGCATAATAAACTCTAGTTCCATCCACGTTGTTGCAAATGTAAGATTTTATTCTTTTTGATGGTTGAGTAATTGTATGTGTGTGTGTGTGTGTATCTGTAGACATGCACACATCTTTATCCATTCATCAGTCGATGGGCATCTGGGTTATTTTCATAATTTGGCTGTTATCAATAGGGTGCTATAAACATTGGGTACGTGTGCCCCTTCAAATCAACATTTTTGTATCCCTTGAATAAATTCCTAGTAGTGCAATTGCTGGGTTGTAGGGTAGTTCTATTTTTAATTTTTTGAGAAACCTCCATACTATTTTCCAGAGTGGCTGCACCAGTTTACATTCCTACCAGTAATACCAAAAAAAAAAAAAATCCCCTTTCTCTGCATCCTCACCAACATCTGTTGTTTCCTGAGTTATTAATTTTAGCCATTCTGACAGGGGTGAAGTGATATGTCATTGTGGTTTTCATTTGTATTTCCCTGATGATGAGTGATATGGAGCATTATATCATGTGTCTTTTAGCTTTGTGGGTGATTTTTTTTTGGAAAAGTGTCTATTCATGTCTTTCACCCATTTCTTAAATGGATTATTTGTTTTTGGGTCTTGAGTTTGATACAAGCTAGATCAAACAATTCTAAAATTTGTTTGGACCCAGGAAAGACCATGAATAGCCAAAGCTATCTTGAAAAAGAAAACCAAAGCTGGAGGCATCATAATTCTAGACTACAAACTGGATTACAAAGCTATAATCATCAAGACAGTATGATACTGGCACAAAAACAGACCCACTGACCAGTGGAACAGAATAAAGAACCCAGAAATGGACCCACAAAGGTATGACCAACTGATCTCTGACAAAGCAGAAAAGAATATCCAATAGAAAAAAGTCTCTTCAGCAAATGGGGTTGAGAAGGCTGGACAGTGACATGCAGAAGGATGAACCTGGACCACTTTCTTGTACCATACACAAAAATAAACTCAAAATGTAAGCCATCAAATTCTACTACAGAAAACAGGCAGCAACGTCTTTGACTTGAGCTGCAGCAACTTCTTTCTTGACATGTCTCCGGAGGCAAGAGAAACAAAAGCAAAAATGAAATATTGGGACTTCATCAAGATAAAAATTTCCTTTGGTGCTTGGGTGGCTCAGTCAGTTAAGCATCTGACTTGAGCTCAAGTCATGATCTCACAGTTTGTGGGTTCGAGTGCCATGTCAGGCTCAAGTGCTAACCACATCATGAGTGATTTACAGGTCTGAGTACAACAAAATAGAAAAAATAGAAAAAAGAATCCCCGATTCTGTTTGAAGGATCCTATGAAAAACATTAACAGTAAGGTGACTAAACAACTCCAGTGTTAAAACCTAGGAATTAGTGTCTAGACATACAGAGGACTCTGAAGGATAGAGTTGGGAAGGAAAGACATGAAACCCAAAAGAAAACAAGAGGAATATCAATGGACACTTCACAGAAGGGGCAAGACTGAAGGAGCTTTTTATCTTTTGTTTTAATGTTTATTTATATTTTAGAGAGAGAGAGAGAAAGAGGTGCAGTATGTGAGCAGAGGAGGAGCAGAAAGAGAGGGAGACACAGAATCCAAACAGGCTCCAGGCTCTGAGCTGTCAGCACAGAAACCAATGTGGGGCTCAAATCCACGAGCCATGAGATCATGCCCTGAGCCAAAGTGGGACACTTAACAGACTGAGCCACCCAGGCACCCCTTCCATAAACATTTTAACTGACTGAGCCACCCAGGCGCCGCTCCATAAACATTTTAGAAGCAGTAGAAGTTCTTTTTAAAAAATTCAGCTGGAATTTTTATTGGGATTGCATTGAATTTATATATTTAGCTTGGAGAGATTTGATATCTTTACTTTGAAAATACCTACATTAATTCTAATTTTCTGTTTTAGTAGATTTTGAGAATTCTCTTTATAAAGATTATAAATATCTGTTAATTTTTATATATGTTCATCATTTTTGCTGTGAATGAGGTCTTTTTTGTTTTGTTTATCACTGGTGTATGGGAACACTGTTGTTTTTTGTAAATTGTTCTTATATCCAGTATTTGCTGAACTTCCATATTAATTGTAATAGTTTGTTGATTCCGTTGGGATATTCTTTCTTTTTTCTTTTTTGAGACTGAAGTGTTTATTTAGGAAAGCTGAAGTTTTTTTTTTAATGTTTATTTTTGAGAGAGACAGAGCATGAGCGGGGGAAGGGTAGAGAGAGGGAAACAGAATCTGAAGCAGGCTTCAGACTCCAAGCTGTCCGGAGCACAGACAAGGGGCTCAGACTCAGGAAGATCATGACCTGAGCCAAAGTTGGAGGCTTAAACAACGCAGCCACTCAAGTGCCCCAGGAAAGCTGAAGTGTTGTTGTTTTTTTTTTTTTAATGATTACATTTTATTATTAAAAAAAAATTTTTAATGTTTATTTATTTTTGATAGACAGAGCATGAGTAGGGGAAGGGCAGAGAGAGAAGGAGACACAGAAACTGAAGCATGCTCCAGGCTCTGAGCTGTCAGCACAGAGTCCAACACGGGGCTTGAACTCATGAACCATGAGACCATGACCTGAGCTGAAGCCAGATGCGGAAGCAACTGAGCCACCCAGGCACCCCAGGAAAGCTGAAGTTTTAAAGGTGTTCCTGGAATTTTTAAAAATTCTATTCTCCCCCCCCCAATTTTAAATGAATATTGGACAGATTAATTGATGCTAATTTTATAGTATTTGGGATTGGGAATAATAAGGTTTTTCATCCTGGGCACAAATGGAAGTCCCATGCTGTTTTTAGAACTGTAATGTTTCATATGTGTGTTTAACTAGATTCACTGAGCTCTTGCTATTCATCATATATTGTTAGGCTTAAAATATAAAAAAATAAAAAACATTATTCCTTCCTATGAAGAACTCACAGTATAGTGCGGGAAACTATATTGTTATCAGATGAATTGTGATTCAGTGTGATAAGTGCTATAAATAGAGTATAATTCTTTAGAGAACCTAAAGGATAGAACAGCTTTGTCTAAGAGAGGCAGGAAAGGTTTACTAGAGTCACAACAACTCAGAATTTATATTTGTGGTCTTGAAAATAATTATTTCCAAAACTATTATGCAAAAGAAGCTGTTTAAAAATACTGATTATAGGGCACGTAATGCGGGGAGTCTGATTTTTAGTAGGTTAGCATCCCAGGCAATCTGAAATGGGTCGTAGATCTCACTTTGGAAAACATTGAGATAAATATTTATGAATTGGAATCCTACTGGAGATCCCAGAACTGTTAGATCATTTAGCTAAATGATTTTAGATATTTTTGAGAGGTGTGGTTATCAAAAGAGCATTTTGATATGATAATAGTTTTTTACGATTTTTGGCTGAACTTTGTTATTAAAACTGATTCACACTTAATACCTATACATTGATTTTTGATTTTATTGAATATTATTTGAAGGAGTAACTGTTAAAAGTTACTGGGTTTTGTAGTATTTAAATTTATTTGCAATAAAATTCAGTTTCACAGAAAGCCAACAAAATACAAAGTGATATGGTAAAGAATGGGTTTGAATAGATAATTATTTGCCTTATAGGAGCTGATGAAAATCATTAACAAAAGTTTCTGAACACATTACCAGCATAAGCAAATATATGTAAACAAAAATGTAGTTTGAGTTACAAGATTTTTGAAACAGGCAAACCACAATTGGGGGTTGCCTTGTTATTCAGTCTTCTTTCTTTTGATTTTTTTTTTAGTTGAAGTATAATGGCACAATATTATATTAGTTTCAAGTGTACAGCATAGTGACTTGACATTGTATACATTATAAAATACCACCCTTAAGTGTAGCTGCTTCTACAAAGTTATTACAGTATTATTGACTGTGTTTACTATGCTGTACTCTTCATCCATGTAACTTATTTTATGAGTGGAAGTTTGTACCTCTAAATCCCTCTCACTAGTTCCTCTCATCCTCCATCCCTCTTCCCTCTGGCATACACTTAGTTCTCTGTATTTACAACCCTTTTTCTATTTGTTTTGTTTTGTTTGTTTTGTTTTTTAGATTCCACATATAAGTGAAATCATATAGTTATCTTTCTCTGATTTACTTCATTTAGCTTAATACCCTCTAGGTCCAACCATCTGGTCATGAAGAGCAAGATTTCATTATTTTTGTTGCAGAATAGTAGTTCAAACTCTATATATACCACGTTTTTTTATCCATTCATCTATTGATTGACTTAGATTGGCTATTGTAAATAATGCTGTAATAAACATAAAGGTGCATATATTTTCTCAAATTAGTGTTTTCATTTTCTTTGGGTAAGTACCCAGAACTGTAATTACTGGGTCAGTGGTATTTCTATTTTAATTTTTGAGGAAATTCCATACTGTTTTCTACACTGGTTACACCAATTTATTTTCCCACCAGGAGTACACAAGGGTTCCCTTTATTCCCCATCCTTCTCAAAACTTCTTGTTGTAAGTGCTTGTCTTTTTGATACTAGCCATCCTGAATAATGTAAGATTGTATCTCATTGTGGTTTTCATTAACATTTCTTTGATAGTAATGCTGAGCATCTTCTCAGATGTGTCTGTTTGCCATCTGTACATCTTCTTTGGAGAACTATCTATTCAGGACCTCTGCCCATTTTTTAATCAGAGTATTGGGGTTTTTTGGTGTTGGGTTGTATAAGCTTTTTATATATTTTGGATGTTAACCGTTTGTTGGATATATCATTTGCACATATCTTCTCCCATTCAGTAGGTTGCCTTTTCATTTTGTTGATGGTTCCTTTCTGCATAAAACCTTTTCATTTTGATGTAGTCCCTGTACTTTATTTTTTATTTTGTATCCTTTGCCTTAGGAGACATATCTAGAAAAATATTGCTAATGTTGATGTCCAAGAAATTACTACCTGTGTTTTTGTTTTTAGGAGTTTTGTAGTTTTGAGTCTTCCATTAGATCTTTAATCAATTTTGAGTTTATCTTTGTGTATGGTGTAACATAGTCGTCTAGTTTCATTATTTTTCATGTAGCTGTCCAAATTTTTTATTTTTATTATTTTTTTAATGTTTTATTTATTTTTTTGATACAGAAGAGACAGAGCATGAGAGGGGGAGGGGCAGAGAGAGAAGGAGACACAGAACCAGAAGCAGGCTCTAGGCTCTGAGCTAGCTGTCAGCACAGAGCCTGACGCGGGGCTCGAACCCATGAACATGAGATCTGACCTGAGCCAAAGTCGGAGGCTTAACCAACTGAGCCACCCAGGCGCCCCTGTCCAAATTTTTTAACATCATTCTTAGAAGACACTGTCTTTTCCCCATTTTATATTCTTGCCTCCTTTGTCATAGATTAATTGAGCATATAAACATGGATTTATTTCTGGTCTCTCAATTCTGTTCCATTGATCTATGTGTCTGTTTTTGTGTCCATACAATATTGTTTTGATTACTGTAACTTTGTAGTATAGTTTGATAACTGGGATTGTGAAACCTCCAGCTTTGTTCCTTCTCAAGGTTATTTTGGCGATGGGGGGAATTTTGTGGTTCCATACAAATTTTAGGATTGTTTGCTCTAGTTCTGTGAAAAATACTCTTGGTATTTTGAAAGAGATAGCATTGAATTTGTAGACTGCTTTGGATGACATTATGGACATTTAAGCAGTATTCTTCCAGTCCATGAGCAGGGTATGTGTTTCCATTTATCTTTGTTATCTTCAATTTCTTTCATCAGTGTCTTACAGATTTCAGAGTACAGGTTTTTTACCTCTTTGGTTAGTTTTATTCCTAAATGTTTTATTATTTTTGGTGCAATAATGAATTTCTTTTTCTGCTTTGTTAGTGTATAGAATAGAAACACAACAGTTTTCCTTATATTAAAAAAAATTTTTTTTAATGTTTATTTTTGAGAGAGAGAGAGGCAGAGTTCGAGCAGGAAAGAGGCAGAGATAGAGAGATATACAGAATTGGAGGCAGGATCCAGAGTCTGAGCTGTCAGCACAGAGCTCAATGTGGGGCTCAAACCCACAAACTGTGAGATCATGACCTGAGCTGAAGTTGAACACTTATCCAACTGAGTCACACAGGCGCCCCAACAGTTTTCCTTATATTAATTCTGTATCCTATAATGTAACTGAATTCATTTATTAGGTTTTTGGTGGAGACTTTAGAGTTTTCAACTTATAGTATCATATCATCTGCAAATAGTGACAGTTTTACTTATTTTTTACCAATTTGGATGCTTTTTAATTTTTTCTCTTATCTGTTTGCTATGGCTAGGACTTCCAGTATTATGTTGAATAAAGGTGGTAAAAGACTTGTTTCTCTTCTGATCTTAGAGTAGAGCTTTCAGTGTTTCACCATTGCGTATGATGTTACCTGTGGGTTTTTTATATCTGGCCTTTATTATGTTGAGGTATATTTCCTCCAAACCCATTTTGCTGAGAGTTTTTATCATGCTTTTTCTGCTTCTACTGAGGTGAAATTTTATCCTTCATTTTGTTAATGTAGTTGTATAATGTTGATTGATATGCAAATATTAATCCATCCTTGCATTTTTGGGGAAAACTGTGGCTGATCATCATGGTTGGTGATCTTAATGTATGTTGAATTCAGTTTCCTAAAATTTTTGAGGATTTTTGCATCTGTTCATCAGAGATATTGGCCTCTAAAATTTTTTGTGATGTTCTTTATCTGGTTTTGGTATCAGGGTAAATGCTGGCTGGCCTAATAGAATGATTTTAGATTTTTTTTCTATTTTGAAATAGTTTGAGAAAAATAGTTATTAACTCTTTTTTAATAATTTGGTAAAATATACATGGGAAGTCATCTGGTCCTTGACCTTTCTTTGTTGAGAGTTATTTGATTACTGAATCAATTTTGTTACTAGTGATTAGTCTGTTCAGATTTTCTATTTCTTCCTTATTTGAGGTTAGGAAATTGTATGTTTCTAGAAGTTTATCCATTTCTTCTAGGTTGTCCAATTGGTGACATATAAGTTTTCATAGTAGTCTCTTATAAAATTCTTTGTGTTTCTATGCTATTGGTTGTAACTTTTCCTCTTTCATTTGTGATTTTGTTATTTTGAATCCTCACCTTTTTTTATTTTTGATGAGTCTGTCTAAGGACTCATCAAAAAAGGTTTGGTCAATATTTTTATATTTTCAAAAATCAACTCTTAATTTCATTGATCTTTTCTACTTTTTTATCTGTATTTCACTTATTTCTGTTCTGTTTTGTCTCAGTTACTTCTTTCTACTAACTTTAGGTTTTATTCTTATTTTTCTAGTTCCGTTAGGTATAAGATTACATGGCTTATTTGAGACTTTTCTTGTTTCTTGAGAAAAGCCTCTATCATTTTAAACTCCCCTCACAGAACTGGTTTTATGATTCCCAAAGATTTTCAACTCTTATGTTACCATTTTTCTTTGCATATATTTTTAAATTTTCTCCTTGATTTCTTCACTGATCTGTTGTTTAATATCATTTTGTTTAGCTCTCACGTGTTTTGGGGTATTTTTTCAATTGTTTTCTTATAATTGATTTCTAGTTTCATACCATTGTGCTCAGAAAAGATACGTGATGTGATTTCCATCTTACTGAGACTTATTTTGTGGTCTAACGTGATCTCTCACATTTTTAGTCTACCTGCCCACATTCTGTGTATAAATTCTATTTAAAATTCTCCTGGAGAATGTTCCATGTACCCTCAAAAAGTACATATATTCTGCTGATTTGAGATGATAAATTCTGTATGCAACTATCAAGTTCATCTGATCTGTTGTGTAGTTCAAAGCCACTGTAAGTCTGTTTTCTCTGATGTAAATATTGCTGCACCAGGATTTTTGGGGGTTTGGGGGGGGGCAGGGAGCTGACATTTGTGTGGAATATCTTTTTTCATCCTGTCACTTTCAGTAGGCTGTATGTGTCTTTGGGTCTGAAGTGAATCTCTTGTAGTTAGCATATAGATGGACTTACGTTTTTTATCCATTCAGTCATTCTTTGTCATTTGATTGGAACATCTGGAACATCGAGTCCATTTAGACTTGAGGTAATTATTGATAGGTATGTACGTATTGCCTTTTGGTAATTGTTTTCTGTTTTTGTGGTTCTTTCCTGTTCTTTTCTTCTCTTGCTCTCTTCCATCATGATTAATGACTTTTTTGGTTCTATGCTTGTATTCTTTTCTCTTTTTTTGTGTATCTTCTATATTTTTTTGGTCTTTGGTTGCTTTGGTTGCTATGAGATTCATACATACCATCTCAGATATATAACATATTTGAAAGGCACAGTTTTAGTCTACCTGCCCACATTCTGTGTATAAATTCTATGTAAAATATGATGTCATATTTTACATTTTTTTGTGAGTACATAACTAATTTTTTAGGTATAACTAATTTTACTACTATTGTCTTTTAAACTTTCATACTATGTTTATAAGTTTATAAGTGATGGATCTACCAACTTTATTATGTGTTGACCAGTAAATTTTTTTCCTTTCATAATTTTCTTCTACTCATAGTCTTGTCTTTTCTGCTTAAAGAAATCCCTTTAACATTTCTTATAGGCCAGTTTAGTGATGATGAACTCCTCTGGCTTTTTTTTTTTTAATATCTCCATAAATTCTGAATAACAGTCCTGCTGGGTAGAGTATTCTTGGTTGTAGGTTTTTTTTCTTTCAGCACTTTGAATATATCATGCCACTCCCTTCTTACCTGCAAAGTTCTGCTGAAAAATTAGCCAGTAGCCCTATGGAAGTTCCCTTGTACAAAACTAGTTGCTTTTTCTCTTGCTGCTTTTAAGCCTCTCTCTTCATGTTTAATTTTGATATTTTGTTTGTTATGTGTTTTGATGTGAACCTCCTTGGTTCATCTTTTTTTTTGGCTGGGGGGGGAGGGGGCTCTCTGTACTTCCTTGGACCTGGATGTCCATTTCCTTCCCCAGGTTAAGGAAATTGTTAGCTATTATATTTTCATATAATTTTTTTGCCCCTTTCTATCTTCTCCTTCTTGGATCACTGTAATGTAAATGTTACTGTGCTTATTCCTGTCTCAGAGGTATAACGTACCCTTGTTGGTTGGTTTTTTTATTTTATTTTATTTTTTTTGCAGTGCCATTATTTTGGTTTCCATTATTCTATCTTATAGATAGCTGCTCTGTTCTCATAATCCTCTATAATCTGCTATTGATTCCTTCTAGTGTTTAAATATTTCAGTCATTATATTCTTCAGCTATGATTGTTTCTTTTTTATATTTTCCATCCCTTTGTTCATCCACTCTTTTCTCAAGTCCAATGTGGATCTTTATGATTATTACTTTCAACTCTTTATCAGCTAGATTCCATTTCTCTGTCTCACTTAGTTCAAAAGTTGTTTTATCTTATTATTTCATTTAGAACATATTCCTCTGTCTTCTCATTTTGTTTCACTTTCTGTGTTTATTTCTATGAATTAGGTGGAATATCTACATCTTCCAGTCTTGAAGGTATGGCCATGTTTAGAAACATCCCCTGCATAGACTGTATGCCTGAAAACTTAGGTTGGCTGGCTGAGCTATAGCAGGAGCAGGCTGAAGATCTAGGGGCACCCTGTGCCATGGGCACCCTGACCAGCCATTGGAATAGCCACAAACCTGGCTGCTCCATGCAAGAGGTGCCCTATCAGAACAATTGGCACTGGAGTAGGCACAGGCCAGGGTGTCCCCAGGGTACTCCACATCAGGGCCATTTTGGCAAGAATGCTGAAGCTGTAGTCGGTACAGGCTAAGGATGTTCTGTTACCTGCTACACTGGGATGGTTGCAGGCAGAGGTGCTATCTTCGGTATGTAACTGGAGCTGGTGTTGGCTAGGGGCCCAGGACTCACCAACGCAGCAGGCCACCTAGAGTGCCTAAATCCTGTTCCCCTCTGTACTATCAAGGTTGAGGAGAAACATAAACAATAGTGTTCACCAGAACCTCTGACAACTCTGAGAGAGTTCTAGCTATTCTTCTACTATGGACACTCTAGGGTAGTAAATGGGTTTCCTTCAATTCTAGTCTAGTTGTCCTTTAATCTGCAGCTTTTTCCTGTGTCCTAGGGTGGGCAAATCCTCTGGTCCCTCAGTACTGTCCCTCACCACTGCATTTTACAGCAACAGAGGTCAGGTTCCCATCATTACCATGTTTCTGTCTGCCCTACCTCTCTCTGTGTGGTACCTCTGTCTTTTATTGTGCAGAAACTATTCAGTCAGCCCTTAGTTCTTCAGGCAAAATTGCTCCATATGTAAGTATAGATTTGGTATATTGATGGGTGGAAGGGAATTCAGATTCTTCCTACACTACCATCTTGGACCTCCTCCCCCTTAGGTTTTTTCTTTTTTAATGTAAGCTCTACACCAAATGTGTGGCTTGAACTCTTGACCCCAAGATCAAGAGTCACATGTTCCACTGAGCCATCTAGGGCGCCCTCCCATTTGGTTTTTATATAGATGATCATTATCATCTGCAAATATTGACAGTTTTGTCTCCTGTCCATTCTTGTATCTGGTATTTCTTTGTGACGCATTAATGGTATCTTTCTGGCCAGGCCTCCAATCTGCAGAGGAAGAATCAGCAGTGAGAGCAGGTTTCCTGGAGTGGATCTTAGCTAAGAGGGTTGCACCTGAAATTCCTCCATTAAGTGTGATTTTGTGTTAGTGAATCATCCTTGAATTCCTGAGCTAAACTCCCCTGATGATTCTGTTATTTTTTACTACATTTTTTAAAATTAGGTCTACACCCAACATGGTGCTCAAACTAAAGACCCTGAGAT
The DNA here is from genome assembly GCA_004023845.1 of Helogale parvula. Classification (NCBI taxonomy): domain Eukaryota; kingdom Metazoa; phylum Chordata; class Mammalia; order Carnivora; family Herpestidae; genus Helogale; species Helogale parvula. The sequence continues at coordinate 16,869 of PJEM01010782.1, read as the reverse complement.
CAAGAGTTGCATACACCACCAACTGAGCGAACCACATACCCCTGTATTAGCTATTTTTTAATGTAGGATTTTTCATTTTTATTCTTTGACGAACTTATGTCTTATCTGACTTTAGAAGCAAGGCCTTATAACCCAAATAAGAAATCCAGTTCTTTTTTTTTTTTTAAGTTTTATTTATTCTGAAAGAGCGAAAATAAATGAAGGAGGGGCAGATAAACAGGGAGAAAGACAATCCCAGTCAGGCTCTGCAGTAGTAGCACAGAGCCTGACTAGGAGCTTGAACTCATGTTTGATGCTTAACCAACCAAGCCACCCAGGCGCCCCAGATATCTAATTCTTTAAAGCTTGGCACCAGTCCTGAGGCTTTGGGGGTTCTTGAGAGCATCTTTGGTCACCATTTCAATTACTTTCATGATTATTGAACTCTTATTCATGGAGTTATTTAAAATTGACTATTTTATAGCCAGTGATAATTAAATTTTGTGTCTATGTTCCTCTATGTATATTCTAAAGAGCCTTTTTCAATTGAATGTTTGAACAAAGTCATAAGTCTAAAATTGTGGCATAGTTGATCAAGTGTTTCTTTGATAGTACTCATAACGTAAACTTACTAAATATCCTTCCAGTAGATGAGCCAGATGGCCGAAGCTGGCTGGAGCAGCATGTGGTTCATCAGTACTGGACAGCCAGATCCTCAAGGTTTCCCCATAGTTTACATTTACACTCCAATTTAGCCACTATCTGGTAAGAAGCTAAGTTTTTCATTTAATGTGTTAATATAAGAAACTTTGATGTTTTCATATTTGCTTTAGATTTGTAGTTTAAATCAAGTACTTACCTGAAATTTAAGCTTGTTTTTTTTAACAATTCTAAGTGAACATAGTTTTAAATTATTTAATTATTTTTTAAATGAGATTAATTATTTAATTATAGTCTGTCTTTGGATTTATTTTTGGTGTGGATAGATATAAACCAGGCCATTTATTTGCTTTCTGTTTTAATACACTTATTACAAAATTACAATTACTATTTGCCCAAAAGAATACAAAGTTTTAAACATTTCGCTAAATCAGCAATAAATATGATAATTGGAGGGACACCTGGGTGGCTCAGTCGGTTGATCATCTGACTTTGGCTCAGGTCATGATCTCACAGTTTGTGGGTTTGAGCCCTGCGTCAGGCTCTGTGCTGTCAGCACAGATGTCAAGAGTCAGCTGCTTAACCGACTGAGCCACCCAGTGGCCCCTAAATGCATATATTTCTTAAGGCATGTAATTTTAGTTCATGAGAAAATTGACATTTTCATTGACATTTGTTGTTTACTGTCTAATAGGGACCAACACTTGTATAGCAGTGACCCATTATATGTTCCTGATGACAAAGTTTTTGTTACTGAGACACAGGTTATTCGGGAAACCTTATGGTAAGACCTATTAACCTAAGTATTAGTGTAAAAAACTTTATTAGTGAGAAGCAGAATTTTAGTTTATAAGGAAAAGTATTCACAGTTTCTTTACATGCGTTCTAAAACATAGGCCCTTGGGTTTAATCCAAAACTGTTTCTAGTGCTCACCTACAGGTAGCTTGGGGGATTCAGGAAACCCATATTTCAGATTTGATTGTGGAGATTATGAGAATGTGGTATGTTTACTTCTTTCCCATTTTAAATAATTTAGCATATGATTTAGTTATATTAAACCATTACTTTTTTAATTTATGAGTTCAAAGAAAGGTTCCTGGTTTGCTAACTGCTCTTAATAGGCAAGAGTTTATCAGTGAGAGCCTGTGTCCTATGCCTAGAAACCAGGAATCTAAGAATTTGTGTTCACACAAAAATGAAAATGACGAATGCAACGTGTAGTACTGGTATCACTGAGATTTCTAGGTCATGGTCCTCTCTACCAAAAAAGTATAATATTGACATTTTTAAAAAGGGGAAGGTCTGTTTGGGCCATCACATAGAGCAAGAAATGCTTTGACAACATTATTTCAGCTTCTCCATAAGATGATATTGAAATACCTTGAGTCTTAATAAGTTAATCAGATAAAAAGATTGATGTCTTGTGTTTTCTAACTATCTGACCATTTGCCCCCAACACCCAGTTTTGAATCTTTTGTTAAAATTTCTTATGCATTACTGTAATGAACATTCTTGTAGACTTAAAGTACATTCATCTTTTTTTTACATTTCAGGTTACTTTCAGGGGTAAAAAAGCTCTTTATATATCAGTTGATAGATGGGAAGGTAACTGTGAGAAACAGTATTATAGTAACTCATTTGACACACGTAAGTTATTTGTATTTATTCTAATTAAAATTAAATAAAAGGATGTATGTAAACTGTGGTTATAAAACTTTAGTGCATTTTGCAATATTAAAATTAGTTTATCAAATGTACTTAAGGTCCAAAAGGCAAAATTAAGTTGTGTATCTTTATAGTGCTAGAAATTCTTTAGTATTATTTTTTATATTCACATTTAGTTTCAATTTACATTTTCTGCCTTTTATTTGTCAGTTCTATATTGGGAAGCTGTGTACTATAAATTTTTTGCTTGTAGCACATTTATTTATCTTATAGATTTTTTAAAAAGTATAAGCCACAATTCTATATTCTGTAGAAATTAATGCTTATGTTACTTCCTTTGAGTAGAAAACTATATATTCACTTTGTTTTCGACTAAGCATAGTGTTTAAAATAGTCACAAAATAAATATTTTAGTGAAGGAATAAGAATTTAAATGTTTATAGAAGACTCCAAATGTTTGCGGTTTGCTTCTATTGTAGAGCTGTTTACGATCAGTGCTGGAACAAATAGCAGCATATGGCCAAGTTGTGTTTCGACTCCAGGAATTCATCGATGAAGTCATGGGACACAATTCCGAAAGCATGTTACCTGGAAATGGTTCTCTTCCCAAGAAGTTGACTGAAGCTCCCTTTCGGACATACCAGGCTTTCATGTGGGCCCTGTACAAATACTTCATTAGTTTCAAAAAGGAACTTACAGACATTGAGAATTACATCATCAACAATGGTATTTAAATGTCCTTCCCTTCTATTCATAAGACACATAAGTCATATTTTGAATGCTGTCTAGGTTACTAATTGATAAAAGGTTTGAAAATTCCATGGCAAGTAAGTAATAATCACAATAATTTTTAAATCATTTCAAATTTGTATTTTAAGCCATTCCGTTCCCTAAAAATCCAAAGACTACAGAAAGTTTACCATGAAAATTATTCTTCTTATGCTATTTCTCCAGCCAAGTACTCAATTCCCCTCCCTAGAGGCAATCAAGTGATGAGTTTCTTGTGCATCCTTCCAGATGTGTTCCAGAAACACTTTAAACATATGTAAGCAATGCATATTCATATATACATACCTAGTAGTCTATTAACTACTCTCTTCAAATTATTTTCTAATTTAAATTTTGAGGATTATAGCATACAAAAATGTAAAAACCCTTCTCATTCTTTTCTACAAATTCTTTTTTATAAAAATGTATGAATGTATCATAATCCAATTGCCTTTTGTTTGTTGTGGACTTTTTTATTTTAGTGAGAGAGAACACGAGTGGGGAAAGAGGGAGTGACAGAGTCCCAAGCAAGCTCCATGCTCTGTGTGGAGCCTGACATGGGGCTTGATCCCATGACCCTGGGATCATAACCTGAGCCAAAATCAAGAGCTGGAAACTCAAGTGACTGAGCTACCCCGGCACCCCTAATCAGTCCCCTTTTGATGAACATTTAGGCTATTTCTTATCTTTTGCTATTCCCAACACTACTGTAGTGATAACCACTAACATGTAAGTAATTGTATACATGTGCAGCAAGTTATAGAATAAATTCTTTTTTTATTTTTTTTTTATGTATTTATTTTGAGAGAGAGACAGAGAGTGAGCTGGGGAGGGGCAGAGAGAGAGGGAGACACAGAATCTGAAGCAGGCTCCAGGCTCTGAGCTGTCAGCACAGAGCCCGACACGGGGCTTGAACCACAGACTGTGAAATCATGACCTGAGCCGCATTCGGACACGTAACCAACCAAGCCACCCAGGCGCTCCTAGAATAAATTCTCAATGGAATTGCTAGGTTAAAGAGTATGTGATAGCATGTGTGATTTTGATACACATCACCACATGGTTTTCCACAGAGAACAATTGCCAGCAATGTATATGAATACCTGTTTCCTTACGCTCTTACCAACAGTGTGCTGTCAAACTTTTTGATCACCAGTATGACAGGTACAAAATGGTAACCAGTGTCAGCTCACCTCCACCACTTTTATTTTCAACTACTACAAAAATTGTACTCGCGTATTCTCATGAACCAACTTTGTGTATGGTATGTTACCAAAACTAGGAAATAGACATTGGCACAATACACTTAATTGTTCTGCAGACCTGACATGAATTTCACCAGTTTTGCAGGTACTTGATATTTTGTGGGGAAAGGAGTAATATCTTTGTGTATAGTTCTGTGACATTTTATCACATGTATATATTTGTATATCCACTTCCATCTTCAGGATATAGAGCTCTGCCATCCTCATGAAAAACTTGCTCCCCTTTGTAGTAACCACCTCCTCACTAAAACAGTAGCCAACTGTAGTCTGTTTTTTGTTTGCCCAATGTGGTTTTAATTTGTATTATTTTGTTAAGAATTGAGGTTGAGTGTCTCTATGTGTTCAAGAATCACATTTATTTCCTTTTCCCTGAACTATCAGTTACTTTATACAGTATTTTTCCTCTGTGTTGTTTTTTCTTCCTTTAGGGAAATTAGCTTCTTATGAAATGAGATTAAAATCCACCACCCTCCAGTTTGCCATATCTTTCTATAAGTGACTTAGCTTTTTATCACATTCTAAATGCAGATATTCTTTCTTGCTAGTGAGTTTGATATCTTGATATTTTGCAGACACTACAATAACTCTTGCAATAGTGGTGGACAAGTTGTCACCTCGATTGGCTCAGCTTAAAGTTCTCCATAAAGTATTTAGTACTGGAGTAGCAGAAGTTCCACCTGATACTCGAAATGTTGTTCGGGCATCTCATCTGCTCAACACACTGTACAAGGCCATTCTTGAATATGACAATGTTGGAGAAGCCTCTGAGCAAACTGTATGTAAGACTTTTGTCCTTTCTAAGTTGTATGACTCCATTTTGCTCAGCCAAAGGTGTGGTGAATAGACTGTCATATAGTTTTTTGTAAAAATAGTGCTTAAATCATGATGTGTCAGACAGCTATTCAGAGGGTGTTTTTATTTTTAAAGAGAGTATGAGCTGGGGAGAGTGGCAGAGGGAGGGAGAGAAAATCTTAAGCAGGCTCCTTGCTCAGCGCAAACCTGACGCTGGCCTCAATCCCATGACCCTGAGATCATGACCGAGCTGAATTTTTTTTTTAATGTTTTATTTATTTTTGAGAGAGAGAGAACGTGAGCCAGGGAGGATCAGAGAGAGAGGGAGACACAGAATCCGAAAAGAGGCTCCAGGCTCTGAGCTAGCTGTCAGCACAGAGCCCAATGCGGGGCTCGAACCCGCGAATGGCAAGATCATGACCTGAGCCAAAGTCCGACGTTTAACCGACTGAACCACCCCAGGCGTCCCTTGCTTTTTTGTTTTTTGTTTTTGGATTTTTTTCAGAGTTTTTATTTTAATTTTTTAATGTTTATTCATTTTTGAGAGAGACCATGAAGGGGAGTGGAGGGATGGAGAGAGGAAGACAGAGAATCTGAAGGAAGCTCCAGTTTCTGAGCTGTCAGCACAGAGTCCGAAATGGGGCTTGAACCCATGAACTGCGAGATCATGACCTAAACTGAAGCTGGATACTTAACAGACTGAGCCACCCAGGTGCCTCCTGGCTTTTTTCAGAGTTTTAAAATTAGCTTCTAAATTCAAGGCTATAGGAAATTGGCCTCTTACCTTTAATCGCCAAGATCACCAGAAGGATGAAGCAAGGACAAAGCAAAACATAAAAGCAAGGTGTTAAAAATGCCTAGCTAACTTATCATAGATATTTGCAGCAACTCTTTCTTCAATAAAAATACAACTCTATTATATAAGATATCTAGAGTAGTCAAATTCATAGAAACAAAGTAGAATGGTTGCTACCAGGGACTGGGGAGAGGAGAAAGAGAAGATGTTTAATTGGTACAGAGTTCCAATTTTGCAGCATGCCAGAGATCTGTTTTCACAATATGAATATACTTAACAGTACTGAATTGTACACTTTAAAATGCTTAAGATAGTGTATTTTTATGTTACATATTTTTTGTCACAATTTAAAAAATACAAATCTAACTAGAGACTTATATTCTAGAAAGCTGTAGGTTTGTTTGGTCAGATATACATTTTGTTTGGATGTTTGGGCACACACACACTAGATATGTTTCCTAGTTTGATGATGTAACTCTGTTTTGTCACCATTTTGATACTGCAGGTTAGTATGAAATAAGTTGATTTCTTTCAGCTATGCAATTTCTTTCCTACTTAGAACTATATTAGAATGAAAGCATTTTATCATTGCTAAAGGACATTTTGCTAATAGTGTGCTTTAGATAGGATAAGCATGCCTCAGTTTGGACTATCCTGTTTAGAACTGTTGTCCCTCTTTAACTTTCATTCTCAAGAGAGTCCTGGTATGGACTACAGACAATATGGTCATCTCATATTTAGGTGAGTTTTCATAAAGATTTAGAGTGTGTTTTGGATTTTTAACTTCTTTTTGTCAAAAAAACAGAATTCCAATTACTTTTTAAAAGGTGTTTCAGAAATGGTAAACTTCATTTTCTCCAGAGACAAGGGAGTTTTGAGAGCTGACTGCACACTCTGTCCTCAGGTCTCCCTGCTGTTCTCTCTCTGGGTGGAAACAGTAAGACCCTATCTGCAGATTGTGGACGAGTGGATCGTGCATGGGCACCTATGTGACTGCGCTAGAGAGTTCATCATCCAGAGGTTGGGTTCTGCACACCGCTCGGGAGACCTGGGGTGCTGCTCATACCTTTTTTTCTCTCACAGGAAAATAATGCACTTTTATTAGTTTAGGTGACACTGAGGAAGACCAGTACAATGACAGAACTGTGTTTTCACCATAAATAAGTTCTACTGAATTTTTATAGAAGATGTGAGGAATCAACCAAAAATATGTCTCCCAAGTTTTATGTCAGTTCACAGGTTTCTTTAGCAAATTCTGCTTTTTAAATGATACTGTGTTTAGCTGGTAGGATAAAAGGCATATTGCTTCCCAAAAAGGGAATTTAGGAGATAATAAGTGCCTTCAACTAACTCCCGTTATAAATTATCAGTAGGATAAAAGATTGAAAATATTACAGAATATGCCTCGAATATATTTATTTTTCCAAATTAGCTACCTTTTTAAAAAACATATTTAATAAAACAAGGAAAATCTTAATTGATTTATGATGATTTCCCCTTTAGTTAATTGATTTTTCTGAACAGAATCATACAAACTGCAATGTAGAGCTCTGTTAACTCAGTTTTAAGTTATGCACTCTATGTAGATGTGTGGTTTTTATGGATAGCTATCCATTTAACTCCTCAGAAAGGAGAATGTTAAGTCCTTACAGCCCTCAAAAGGTAACCCTATTTACACAGTGCTTACATAAATTAGCTGGCCTGCTTTAACTGAATCTCATGTCTGTTATTATATTGTTTTTCATCCATCTTGCATGATAATTTTTGTGAAAATGGGATTCTGACTGTTATTAGAGTGTGGTGACTGACCATGATTTGATTGTTAAAAGCAGTTTAGTTAAGAATCTGTGCGGGGGGCAAAAAGTAGAAGTAGAAGTAGAAAGTAGAAGTCTGGAGATTACTTTTATAGGAAATGGCAAAATACAGACTTACTCTACCTCTAGAGAGAATCAAAGTAATAATATTTTGTTTAATTCTAATTCAAGAAACTTTTTCCTTAGTTAAATTTTACCTATGTCATTTAGAGTATTTATTCACTTTTCTATGTTAAACTGAAGTCAGATGAAACCTCTGCCTCATTTTACCTAAAGATTGCTTCATTTTACTAATAATTGATATTGAGTTTGGAATGTCTGGACAACCTGCCTAAGCTAGAACAGATATACTGTTGTTATTAAGGAAGAAAAGTTGAAGTTTAAAATTCTTTTGAATCTCTACAGAAACAAAAATGTTCCAGTAAATCACAGAGACTTTTGGTATGCAACTTACACACTATACAGTGTATCGGAAAAGACAGAAAATGAAGAAAAAATGAGTGATAATGCTAGTGCAAGTTCTGGCAGCGACCAGGGACCCTCCAGCAGGCAGCATACCATGGTGTCCTTCCTCAAACCTGTCCTTAAGCAGATAATTATGGCTGGCAAGTCAATGCAGCTGCTGAAGAACCTGCAGTGTGCAAAGAGCATCACATGGGAGGATACAGCTAGAGGTAGCAAGTTCCTTTTCCATGTATCCCTCAACATTTCGGTGATTATGCTTATCTTCATTCTTGTCATCCTGAAATATGTAATTATTTTATAGTTTGAAAATTATCAAAGCCTTTTCTTTTCTTTTTTTTTTAATTTTTTAAATGATTTTTTAATTACTTTTGAGAGACAGAGACAGCACGAGCAGGGGAGGGTCAGAGAGAGAAGGAGACACAGAATCTGAAGACAGGCTCCAGGCTCTGAGCTAGCTGTCAGCACGGAGCTCAAATCCACAAACTGTGAGATCATGACCTGAGCCAAAGTCGGACACTTAACTGGCTGAGCCACCCAGGTGCCCCCAAAGCCTTTTATTTTCATGGAAGTTACAACCTTGTTACTGCTCCTAATAGAAAAGTTTGTCCTCACTGGAAACTTTTTGCACTATGTTTCAAAGACAGTGATAGCAGTGATAATAAGTTCCACATGTTTTTTCCTTGTCTTGATTCCTTAGGACTGGTTATTAAAAAAAAAGTAATTCTCTGGCATTTCTTAATGCAGTTCAGCATTTAGCTGTTGAGGACATAAATATAAACCCTGGCAGATAGGAATTTGTTGGTTAGTAGTTCAGACTTGATCATAGATTTCAAGAAAATCTTGATATAATTTATGACCTTTTTTGATACAATTTAAGCAATATACTTCAAGTTTTAACAACTGACTGAAAAGATTTGAAAGGAATATATATGACCTTAATAATTTTTTGTAAATCACCTTAAGGTTACATTACTTTGAATTGTTGTGTTTACTTTAATGTTTTCACTTTGTGGAATATTTCCTCTTTGACTAAATAATAAAATGTAATGAGCTTTCAGGGCCACTGTCAAAATGTGTTCCCCAATGAAATGACTCCTGTAAGTGTTACAGCGCTATCCACTATGGTGGTAACTTAATTTTTAATCATCCTACTTAGGGTATCACTCTGTTCAGAAAAAATTAGCTCATACTTTGAATGTTTATGAGCTTTTCAATTGTCTCACAGGATATAAAAATGTTTAGTTGTAATGTACTGTAGAAGTAAAGAAGCAGAGATAGACTCTCATAGGCCAAAGGAAGAGTACCAGGCTATATTAGGATAAAACTACTTAATGTTGCTTAATATTATTTACAGGAATATAGTTCACCGTACATATTTCTTTATATCTCAGATGCAGAGAGAAAAAGCTTGTATACCCTGTTTCTGGAATCCGTACAGTCGCGTCTTCGACATGGAGAAGATTCTACTGCACAGGTCCTCACTGAGCAGCAGGCTACCAAAGAGAACCTAATTAAGATGCAGTCCATTGCTGAAAGGCATCTTGAACTGGATGATGTTCACGATCCCCTGCTGGCATTTAACTTTGCAAGGTAATACGTGCCTGGAAGATTTTAGATGATTGAAATGGCAGAATCTGTGCAGTATTTAATAACTATTTCTGCTAAGTAAGGCTTTCTAGCCTTAAAAATAAAAACCTTTGTAACTTATCCTTTCTAACGAATGGAATGCAAGAGGACATTGTGTTCAATTTGGTCTCTTTGTTTGTGAAAGTCAGTAGACTATGTTGTGTTTTAAATCCATGGGGGAATTGCTATTACTCATACAGAGATACTTTGGAAAGTCTGGGTCCTGTGCAAGCATCACACACACACACACACACACACACACACACACACCCTACTTAAAATGCATATTGGCCCTTAGGTGCTTTTAGATGCTTAGCCTGAGGTAAGTTGTTAATACCCACACAAGGCCCTATTGTCTAATGGCTCTATTCACCTCATTCACTGAGGCCCAGTTGCTAAAAAGACCTACTCAGTACTTGACCCTTAAGGCAGAAGTGGTTGAAACACTGTTTCACTTAAAGGGTATGGGGGGGAAGGGGGGCCCTTTATGTAATAGTTGGTCATTTTAAGACTAAAGGTAAAAATGTTACTCTGGATTTTGGATTCAGGGAATACTGTTGATAGCAGCTCATAAAAAAAAAAAAACCTCACATTTTTATCTTAAAGGTTGTATTTGGAACAGAGTGACTTTCATGAGAAGTTTGCTGGTGGAGATATATGTGTGGATAGATCATCAGAATCTGTGACATGCCAGACTTTTGAGTTAACACTGAGATCTTGCCTTTATCCTCATATTGATAAACAGTATCTCGAGTGCTGTGGAAACCTCATGCAAACTCTGAAAAAAGATTACAGGTATAAGGGAGTAGTTTCATTTTGGAAGTAGACAGTAGCTTATTGCACTTTAAGAACAGTTGAAATTATTTTGAAACTATATTTCAAGTTAATTTTTAAAAAAGTAGGAAATGAGTATGCAATAAACAACTTTCTTTTGAGAGAATCAACTAGCCATCTGTGTTTCACACCATTATGTTATAAAATTTAATCCTTTATTTCTGAGACTCTATCCCAAAATACAGAAAATCTTATTACACAAAAATACCCATCAGAAAGTTTGCTATCAGAGGGAAGAACTTGAAATTACTTAGTAATAGATGACTAGTTCTTTAAATTATGATATATCCATAAAAATGGCATATCCATATAAGCTATAGCATATTTATGTCATGTATGAACTTTGTAAAGTTTATGTTTATCCAGAGTTTTAAATAATATAAAATATTCTTAAAGCTTGAAAAGGATATATGGTGGAAACTATATTTTTCAAATGTATAGAAAAGAAAGACTGGAAAGAAATACCCCAAATATACAGTAGAAATTCACTATAAATAGCAGGATTTGGACTAACTAGTTTTGTTACACTTTTTTTTTAAGTTTATTTTACTTATTTATTTTGAGAGAAAGAGAGCAAGCAAGCACGTGAGCAGGGGAGGGGCAGAGAGAAAGGGAGAGAAAATCCCAAGCAGGCTCCACACTGTCAGCACAGAGCTTGATGTGAGACTTGAACCCATGAACTGTGAGATCATGACCTGAGCTAAAACCAAGAAAGAGTTGGACACTTAAATGACTGAGCCACCCAGGCACCCCCAGTTGGTTACACTTTTTTGACTTTGGCCATCTTTCTACAGAATTCTAGAAAAGTAACGTTTATTTCGATTAAAGGCAAACATATCCTACTTTTATTATTTTAAAAATCTCTAAGAGGTGTTAGTATTTTGGGTTTTTTGTTAGTTTGTTGTATTTCTGTTTTTAGTAAATGTAGAATGTAAAACTCTTTCAAAATTAATAGTGTACAGAACCTGGTACTGACCTAAAATTCTGTCTCATGAGTGTAAGATCTTTCTGCCCATATTTTCTCTCCATTTAGATTGGTTGAGTACTTGCAGGCCATGAGAAATTTTTTCTTAATGGAAGGTGGAGACACCATGTATGACTTCTACACATCAATTTTTGATAAAATAAGAGAAAAGGAAACCTGGCAGAATGTGTCTTTTCTTAATGTTCAGCTTCAAGAAGCGGTAGGACAACGTTATCCTGAAGATAGTTCACGGTAAAAATATATCACCTTTTTGTTTTTAATGATATAAAACAATACATGTGTAGTAATTCCTCTATGAATTCTTCCATATATCATTTATTCCTTACACTAGCCCTATGAGTTTTATTAATATTATTTTTCATATTAGAAAACTGAGGCAGAAGATAGCTACATGACTTACCTGCTAAGCACGGAGTGATGATGAGCTGGGGCCATGCAGGCTATCAGGGTCTCATGGCCTCCTTACAGGACTGGAGTCTGTCCTAGTCACTGAGTGTAGAACCTCTCTGCCCCATTGGCCTCACCCTTCAGCCAGATGGCACTGGCCTTCTTACATAGGAGTCTTAGGCAATGTTTTGAAACAGTGAGAGCAAAACTCTCAGGGCCTGCTGACGCCAGAGCTTCACTTCTACCACATGCTGTTGGTCAAAACCATGTCACAGGCCAGCTAGGTTCAGTGTTAGGTGAGCTTATCCCCAATTGTGGAGCTAATCAACTCTTTCTCCCTGTCAGTATGCCTGCTAAACTACTCAGCCAGGTCTGTGGATTGGTGCCACCAAATCTTTGTGAAGCAAAGACTCATCTTCTACACTGCTTGGCAATCCTTTTTCCTGTTCCCTGCCCCTGTTCAGCTCTCTTCCTTGGCTCTCTCTCTCAGCTCCCACAGTGGTCCTTCAAAAGTAATAGTCATAATAATTAACATTACACAGGTCGCTTCAGACCCAAGCAGTGGCCCAGGCTCCAGTTCGTGGGCTGCCGGGCAGAGCGTGCGCCAGGCCTCCCTCCCACCAAGGGGACCTTCCCTCCCGTCCTGGAGGTGTCATCCTCCCGGCCGTTCGCAGATATGCCACCCAGAAACCAGTCCAGTGCAGCCAAGAAGATGACCCGCCCCCTTCCACACTGCTCAAAGATTACCAGAATGTTTTTGGAATTGAAAAGTTTGACGATTTCGTAAGAAGACTCCTGTCTTTAGAAATGGCCAGCCAGAGGAGAAGCTAAAAGTCAAACAAGAACAGCTGATGAAGAAGATCGTGGCCGACCCTGAGGACACCAGCTCCCTGGAGGCTCGAATTGTTGCCTTGACTGTCAAGATCCGCTATTATGAAGAACACAAGCAGAAGTACTGAAAGGACAAAAGTCACAAGCGCTATCTGCTGATGAGCATTGACCAGAGGAACAAGATGCTCAAAGACCTCTGTAAGACCAACTGTAGTGTCTTTGAGAAGGTCTGCAAGGAGCTGGGGCTTGAGTACACCATTTCCCCCCCCCCCCCCCCCCGTACCGCCAGAAAGCCCACCACCGCTTGGCGACCAAGAAGGCGCTGTGCAGTCAGGTTTTCCAGGAGGTACAAAAGCTGAAAAAGCAGAAAAGGGCCTTAAAAGCGGCAGCTGCGGCAGCCTGGAAACAAAGCCAGAAGAACCCACTGATCCCTTCCAAAGCCAAACCAGAGGCAATCAAAGAGATCCAATAAATTGTATTAGAGTTCTGTCAAAAATAATAATAATATAATAATAATAATTAACATTACATGCCAAACAAAGCACTCATTCCCTCACAACCACACCTAAGTTCCCAACCTAATACCTAGTAGATTTTTTTCATTCCTTTTATTTTTATGTCCCTCTTTTTGTTATTACCTTTAATTCTTCTATAAAAGCAGAATTCTCATCAGTTATATGGTTAGTAAAAGAAGGTGTAACAGCTGGATTCTTTCCATAAGAAGTAATTGGTGCCCAGCAATCCCCAGAGGGAGCCAGGGAAATTTGTTTTTCACTACCAACAGAAACTCATGAATTTGTTATATTTAATATATTATAGTCTACTACAGTCATTTTTTTTTTTCTCAGACTGTCTCATTTTCACCCAGAGGGAATCCCTTCATTCAGCCCTAGTAATCTCAGAGAGTATTCTTACTTTCAGGACGAGATGTCCAGGCTCGTCCTATGCACCTCCTGCCAGGAGCAGTAGTCCCATTTAATTAATGGCTTAAAAAGCCCTTGATCTGGTGCCAGAGTTCAGTATTGAACTCTCCCGTACTTCTGGGCTTTCTCAGTTGACAGAGCTAGGAAATATGTAGGAAGAAAAAATTAATCATAAACTCATATGGATATTTCCAATTTATATAAAAGATTCATTTTTCACGTCTTTGATTTTCCTTTGTATCTCTTCCCTTGAGTGTTACTAACACATTGATGTAATTAACAGTTTTGTTCCACAATAAGTAATAGTTCCAAAGTAACAATAATAGCAACAAGCCCACTGAGAGTTTATTTTTATTTTTATTTTTTTGCAGTAAATTTATACATAAATTTATTTTTTTTAATAGTTTATTGTCAAATTAGTTTCCATACAACACCCAGTGCTCTTTCCCACAAGTGCCCTCCTCCATCAACACCACCTCTTTTCGCCCCTCCCCCTTCCCCTTCAACACTCATTTGGTTTTCAATATTCAATAGTCTCTCAAGTTTTGCGTTTCTCTCTCTCCCCAACTCTCTTTCCCTCTTCCCCTCCCCCGGTCCTCCATTAGGTTTCTCCTGTTCTCCTGTTAGACCTGTGAGTGCAAATATATGGTATCTGTCCTTCTCTGCCTGACTTATTTCGCTTAGCATGGCACCCTCGAGATCCATCCGCCTTGCAAAAAATGGCCATATTTCATTCTTTCTCATTGCCGTGTAATACTCCATTGTGTATATATACCACATCTTCTTGATCCATTCATCAGGTGATGGACATTTAGGCTCTTTCCATGATTTGGCTATTGTTGACAGTGCTGCTATGAACATTGGGGTACATGTGCTCCTATGCATCAGCACTTCTGTATCCCTTGGGTAAATCCCTAGCAGTGTTATTGCTGGGTCATAAGGGAGTTCTATGGATAGTTTTTTGAGGAACCTCCACACTGTTTTCCAAGGCTGCAGCAGTTTACATTCCCGCCAACAGTGCAGGAAGGTTCCTGTCTATCCACACCCTCGCCAGCATCTATAGTCTCTTGATTTGTTCATTTTAGCCACTCTGACTGGCATGAGGTGGTATCTCAGTGTGGCTTTGATTTGTGTTTCCCTGATGCTGAGTGATGTTGAGCATCATTTCATGTGCCTATAGGCCACCTGGATGTCCTCTTTGGAGAAGTGTCTGTTTGTGTCTTCTGCCTATTTATGTCTTCTGCCCATTTCTTCACTGGGTTATTTGTTATTTGGGTATGGAGTTTGGTGAGTTCCTTGTAGATTTTGGATACTAGTTCTATATCTGATATGTCATTTGCAAATATCTTTTCCCATTCTGTTGGTTCCCTATTAGTTTTCTTGATTGTTTCCTTTGCTGTACAGAAAGCTTTTTAACTTGATGAGGTCTCAAGAGTTCAGTTTTGCTTTCATTTCCCTTGCCTTTGGGGATTTGTTGAGTGGGAAATTGCTGCAGTTGAGGTCAAGGAGGTTGTTTCCTACTTTCTCCTCAAGGGTTTTAATGGTTTCCTGTCTCACATTCAGGTCCTTCAGCCATTTTGAGATAATTTTTGTGTATGGTGTAAGAAAGTGGTCTAGTTTCATTCTTCTGCATGTTGCTGTCCAGTTCTTCCAGCACCACCTACTAAAGAGGCAGTCTTTTTTCCATCGGATACTCTTTCCTGCTTTGTCAAAAATTAATTGGCCCAGTTCTGGGTTCTCTATTCTATTCCTTTGGTCTATGTGTCTGTTTTTGTGCCAATATCATACTCTCTTGATGATGACAGCTTTGTAGTAGAGGCTAAAGTCTGGGATTGTGATGCCTCCCGTTTTGGTTTTCTTCTTCAATATGACTTTGGCTATTCAGGGTCTTTTGTGGTTCCATATGAATTTGAGAATAGCTTGTTCTAGCTTTGAGAAGAATGTTGGTGTAATTTTGATGGGGATTGCATTGAATGTGTAGATTGCTTTGGGTAGTAATGAAATTTTTACAATGTTTATTCTTCTGTCCATGAACAGGGAATGTTTTTCCATTTCTTGGTGTCTTCTTCAATCTCTTTCATAAGTTTTTCTACAGTTTTCATCATATAGGTCTTTTACATTCTGGGTTAGGTTTACTCCTAGGTATTTTATGGTTTTTCGTGCAATTGTGAATGGGATCAGTTTTTCATTTCTTTTTCTGCTGCTTCATTATTGGTGTATAGGAATGCAACTGATTTCTGTACATTGATTTTGTACCCTACAACTTTACTGAATGCATTGATCAGTTCTAGAAGGTTTCTGGTGGAGTCTGCCAGGTTTTCCATGTAGAGCATCATGTCATCTGCGAAAAGTGAAAGTTTGGCTTCTTCTTTGCCAATTCTGATGCCTTTTATTTCCTTTTGTTGTCTGATTGCTGATGCTAGGCCTTCCAGCACTATGTTAAACAACAGTGGTGAGAGTGGACACCCCTGTCGTGTTCCCGATCTCAGGGGGAAAGCTCTCAGTTTTTCCCCATTGAGGATGATATTAGCTGTGGGCTTTTCATAAACTGCTTTTATAATGTTTAGGAACGTTCCTTCTATTCCGACTTTCTCAAGGGTTTTTATTAAGAAAGGATGCTGTATTTTGTCAAATGCTTTTTCTGCACCTATCGACAGGATCATACGGTTTTAATCCTTTCTTTTGTTAATGTGATGGATCACATTGATGGATTTGTGAATATTGAACAAGCCCTGTAACCCAGGAATCAATCCCACTTGATCATGATGGATAATTGTTTTAATATGCTGTTGAATTCGATTTGCCAGTATCTTGTTGAGTATTTTTGCATCTGTATTCATGAAGGATATTGGTCTGTAGTTCTCTTTTTTGGCTGGGTCTCTGGTTTGGGTATCAAGGTGATGCTGGCTTCGTAGAATGAGTTTGGACGTTTTCTTTCTATTTCTATTTGATGGAATAGTTTGAGAAGAATGGGTATGAGCTCTGCTTTAAATGTCTGGTAGAATTCCCCTGGGAAGCCATCTGGCCCTGGGTTCTTATTCGTTGGGAGATTTTTGATAACGGATTCGATTTCTTCAC